>BSBK01014552.1:0-46142 GCA_027943335.1 Chamaecyparis obtusa
GTTATCTATTTAAAGAAATTCAACTCTCTCCAATATGTATCATCCTGATTCAAGATAATAAAAGTGGTAGCCTCAGGGATTGGAATAATTTTAAAACTATAGAAAAAGTCTATAGCTACACTGAAGCATTCTAATATCCCTGTAGGAACCAAAAACCCATCTGATATCCTTATAAGTACAATGTTAGTATCATACTCTCCATTTTCTGATCTTTGCATGCTTCCTATAATTGAATTTTGTTAAACCATTCCATCCTATACCAAAAAATACTTATCTTCTCTAAGAAATTTATCCTCAACCTTATTAATTAAAGGAAAACTAACCTATTGCAAATATTTGAACCAAGAAGTGCCATTTATAGCCTTACTGCCTTGAAATTATTGTTCACATTCTTCAAAATGTTGAATAACAACAACCTTTTAATGAACTTGTGGAATTTTCCTCATATACTTGTGTCAATAAGATAGTCTACATAAAATAGATTAGGAAATATCTCTCTTTTGATGTCAAGTACTCAATTAAGAAACATTGAGATCTCTACCATTAGTTTTCTTCTCAGCAAAAAATCCACTAGGATACTAAAAAAAAAAGATTTTCGGTCACATTGATTACTCGAGCTCTACAAATATCAGGTTAGATGTCACATTAACCATCTAATCATCACTTTCCCTCTTTCTTCATCACATGACATATATTTTCCAATGCCCTATGTGGACACGACACCATCTATGGTGCAACTAGAATACACCATGGTATAGTGAAAATAAAATAGACTTAAAAATAACTCTATATGTGGGTGCATTCTAGTTTCTTTGTAACTAGGGGTTTGTAGACACATTCTTCTATATAGGTCAGGAAAGTGTGTACCCACATGCCATAGACACGTCATTATGCATACATGTGTTCTATGCCAAAATGCCAAATTTTTAAAATTTGGAATCCCTCTTTAATGCCTTCCTTATTGTTTAAGTTGTTGTCATAAATGCCACTAAAAGGGTGGTAAATAGAAGGTTATGACATTAGTTTTATGACTACGAGAAGGGTATACAACATTGAGAGGGGAATTATGTGAGTTTATAGCTAAATAATTATAGAGAAAAGGTGTTTCAAAAGGTGTGAATAGAAATAAGTGGGGTCCACCGATGAAAAGTGAACAAGTAGTTCATCAAGTAATCCTATAGGACAAAGTCTATGAGCCATATTTCATGCACAATTCAGGAATTGTGGCTATGTGTGTGAAAATTGTACCTAGTTGTGGACACAACACTTCAATAAAACATTAGAGGTTAGAAAATCAAAGAAATCTGTAAATAAATGAAACTAAGCTAACTAGGCGATTTACTTCCTTCTAGTAGGTGCAAGTATGGTATTGTCATATTAGATTGAGATCAGTGACAATGCAACACCTAAATGAAGGATTTAAATGATTGAAAGCAATGAAGATGAAATACAAATTAATCTTTTTTTTTTGGATTTTAAATGCAATAAGATGAAAAACTTGATATGAAACTAATCTAGAATGATTTGGAATAATATGCAAATTAATCTAACAATGATATGCTATGAATGAATGCTATGAATCCTCAAAAACAATAACAAAAATCTCATAATCACCTTGTGTGCAAGAGCTTGATTCTTCAAATATCAATTCGCCAGAGTAAGTATGCAAATTCGAGGGATATATTATGAAGAGTTGAGCCTTGAACATTTTATAGAAATCCAGGGTTTGAGGATGCATAAGAAAAACCATAAATCATTCTTGATAAACTCACATGGATTTTTGAGTTAACAAGAAATTAACAATAAATTTAATTAGAATGCTTTTCTGATTGTGCATGATTTAATATGAATTAATTTAATAAATAAAGTGATTTATTTTCCACTTAACTGATTTTGAATTAAAAAAATTAATTTATGGGTTAATCAATTATTAAATCAAACTTTATTCCAACTAAATCATTAAATTTGACAACTTTGATTTTAAATCAATTAAATAAATATTCAATTGATTGTTTGTAGGAATTTTGATTTATTGTCAAAATAAAAACAATATTAATTAGGAATAAATGCAATTAAATCTAATTAAATAATTAAGTGGCAAAATTAAATTAATTAATTAAATATTCATCATATTTAATTAATCAACTTTGGGATAAATAATGACATTTATCGACAAATAATATTCAATTAAAGATAATTATGATAAATTAGGAATATTCAAGGAATATTCTTTGATGCAAAATTAAGATAATCAACTAGGTTTTTGATAAACTGATGTGTAGATGTGCCTTAGGCTAGGACTTTGATGTCGATTTTGATCAAATTTTTGATGTAACAGGTTAATGAACCTTTAGCCCATTTTTGGGGTATTACATTTTGCCCCTCTTTGAATTACTGTGCGAAGCGCAATGGTTCAAAGATTAATATGTTTTTGATGATGATGAAAGATTTTGAGAGATTAACTAATTCTGATAGAGAAACCGATTTAAAAGATTTGAAGATGTTAGGTCCTGATTGACCAAAGATGATGTTAACTATAGCAACAATGAACTGGTGATTATGAAAAAGTGTCAAAAATGCCTGATTCTAAACCTTATGATTATGAAGAAGTAACCATCCTGAATCCAGACCTGATTGTCCAAAGGAATCGAAAGGATGTCAAATCTAAATCCTTCAGTTACGAAGAAACAAGGAAATAACACTAATGAACCATGGTTACGAAGAGCTGATATAGTTTACAAGATTAAGAGAATACCATATTGATATGGATCTCGATGAATCTGATATGCCCCAAGTGATATGCCCCTAGCGATGAGGTCTTTTGATGAATCAACAATTAGACATGGTTGTTGTCTTGATTACTGTGAGAAGATTTAAGTTACAGATTTGATTGATGTGCAATATCATTCCCCCTTTAGAATGAAAATCAAAATCTGACAAGAAAAGTAAACGTTGAATGGTTTAGAAGTATGTTAATTGATTTGAGAAGTAGTTATACACGTTTGAGAATGCGTTCTGCATCATTTGGAGGTCCTGGAGACTAGGTTTGACTAGGTTTGACCATGATTTGACCATGGTTGACCAAGTTGAAATTCCAATAGTTTGATGTTAGATAATCAGTCAAGTTGAATTCTAGATTTTTGTGATGATTGAAGGTTGATTATGCAAGCAGTCGACCGTCCTAAGTCTAAAAATTTGAAATTGCTATTTTGACAATATAAATGATCTCAGATTTTGATTTTGATCCTGAAAATGGGTTCAGAACGTCAAAATTAGTCAGGGGTGCTTGCTTGGTGATCTGTTATGAAGACCTTCATGTGATACTCAGTCCTTATGATATGTTTAGTGTAGTTTTGGAGAATCATTAAGCATCAAGCTGATTTGGGCAATTGTGAGATAAATGCAATCATGCAAAGTGCAAAATGAAATGTAAACCTAAGACCTAGGACTTAGTCACTGATCATGTGTCGGTCTTTTTCATCACTGAATTTTTATTATGTAACTGGATAAATCAATACAACATCCACTAGTTAGGAAACTATGAATATATGAATATTGATTTTTGCACCAAAGTCAATACAACGCCCACTGGCTAGACAACCATGGACATATGAATATCAATTTTGTTTTTGGAATGTCAGATTAGATATAAGAACCAAGGCATAAATGCCAGGATGACCTGAATATCATGTCCATTTTGATATAGAAATTGGTATACACATCAAAACATAAATGTCATGATGACCTGAATACGCCTTGCAAAACAAACACACCAAACAGTTTGTAGAATGCATTCTTGTCTCCAATGTGAATTACCTGTAGTGACCCTTTATCATTCACATCCTTTGATAATAGCCATTCATAGTAGGATTGAGAAATCATTCAAAAAGATGTAACCTAGATCAAACTTTCTTTAATTTTATGGGTATCAATGGTGAGGTACTCATGGCCATCCAACACATGATGGAGGCTCTTACAGACGGACACCATTTCAATCCAAAATTTCCAAAGTTATTAGATATTTGCTCAAAGTGGAAAAAAAATAAAAGATTATGCCCCCAGTCATCACTCTCTAAATCATGTAAAGGACATCAATATCGAAGAGCTCAAAAGGACACAATGTGCAAAAATCTCAATGTGAATCAGTAAGCATACAAAGAAGATTAAAGCACGGAGCAAAGATTGTTTTCATTCATGTTGATGTTTGTTTATGTTATTGTAGATGCAAAATACTTTATAGAAAGGAGAATGACTAACTAACTTAGATGTAGCTTCAAAGGACCCTGACTGGATATGACACATCTGAGATACTGAGGACTGTAGGATATGACTTTAATTGCCCCCAAGTTTGAACATTGATAGGAGACAGATACTTTTGCCAATTGGTGTACAAATTGACTTTATTGAAACAAGGATATATACAAACTAAAGCAGATTGAAAGCTGGGAAAGACCAAGATTGCATTGATAGATGGAGCATTTTGAACAAGTGGCACCCGTTTGCTGGGTTTTCACCATCTTGGTAGAGATTCTATTTTTGCTACCAAGGCACCTGTTTTCAGGTTTTCACCAAGGCACTTTTTCTTTTTCTCATTTTTTTGTATTTTTCATTTTTTTCAATTTTTTTGTACTTTTGATATATTTTTATTTTTTTGTGATACATCAAGGCACCTATTGCTAGGTTTTCACTATGATGTTCATTTTTTCAGGACTTTTTCTGATTTTTATAATTTTTCAAGACATTTTTGAATACTAAATGCCTTAGGCATAGAATTTATTTAGATGGAGAATGTTGATTGGTTCTTGGAGTTGTTATCCATCAGTCGTTGAGAGTTGATAGGCACCAGAGCCAAAAGTAGTAGTGAAAACAAAGGGACCCAGCCAGTTGGGTTCAAACTTCCCCCTGCGTTCTCTATGTGATTGATTTTTAGGATATTCTCTCAAGACTAGATCACCAACCTGAAATTCTTTGTGTCTGACTTTCTTGTTGTAGCCTCTAGACATTCTTTTTTGATATACTCTGAGATGATCATACACTACTTGTCTGCGCTCATCTATTAGTTCAAGTTCTTGCAACCTAGACACTCTCTAGTCATCATTAGTTACTAGACCATGCATTTCGGTTCTTAGTGATTGGATTTCAACCTCAATAGGTAGTACCACTTCAGACCCATAAAATAAAGTGAATGGTATAGCCCCAATGGGTGTTCTGATACTTTTTCTGTAGGCCCAGAGAGCTGGATTGATCATGAGATGCCAGTCTCTTCCTATATTATTAACTGTACGGTGTAGAATTTTCAACAGATTCTTGTTGGATGCCTCTGCTTGTCCATTCCCTTGAGGATAGTAGATTGATGACCAATGTTATGTAATCTTGAATTTGGTACACAAGTCATCTAAGTCTTTGTTCTTGAATTGACCACCGTTATTTTTTACTATTGAATGTGGGATTCCATACCGACATATGATGTAGTTCAAGATCAACATTGATATTTGATTGCTGGTTGCTTGAGACAAAGGGACTACTTCCACCCATTTTGTGAAATAGTCTATAGCTGTAATAATATGGGTATGTCCATTATAAGAATGAGGATGTATAGCTCCTATGAGATCAAATTCCCATTGTTGAAAAGACCATTGTGTAGTAAAGGGGATAAGATCTCTCCCTTGTGCATGAATCAAGTTCCCATGGACTTGACACTTTTGACAATTCTTAGCATATTTGATAGCCTCCTTTTCCATTTCAGGCCAATAGTACCCAACCCTAATGAGTTTTCAAGGTAGTGTTAAACTATTGGAATGTGATCCACATATACCTTCATGGACTTCCTCTAATGCTCGTTGAGACTCGTCACATTCTAAACACCTAAGAAGAGTACCATCTAGACTCCATTTGTATAGATCATTGCCAATGATAACATATTGAGATGTGTTTCAGATAAGGTTTTGTTTCTCATACCGGTTAAAGGATTCAGGGATGATTTGGTCTTAAAGGTGGGAAAATAGGTGTTTGTATCTAGAAGAATCATGACCTACAACATTGCAAATCATTCAGGTTTCTGGGAAATTATAGGCTAGGAATGATAGTGCTTCCACTAGGAACTCGTAACATAGCTCATGTTCGGGCTGTTGTAGTAGAGATGATAGCGTTGCCATAGCATCAACAACCTTATCCTCTGTTCTAGGGATTTTCTCAAATGTGATAGATATGAAATATTTCTTTAGATCATCTACCATGTATTTTTATGGAACTAACTTTTCATCCTTCATTTGGTATACATCATTGACTTGATGGATGACTAGCTATGAGTCTCCATGAACATGTAAGTCTGTCACTTGCCACTCAATTTCTATCTTCATTCCCTTAAGAAGGGCTTCATATTCAACAATATTATTTGTGCAAGGAAACTTTATTCTGAAAGCTTTAGGTATTGAGTAACCTTGTGGTGTTATGAATAATATGCCTGCTCCAGATCCATTCTGTGTATAGGAGCCATCAAAGAAAAATTGCCATGTTCTAGAAGAGAGATTCATGATAGAGGAATCTGGGAATTCCATGTGCATTGTTGTATCATCAAACATTGGTGCGTCAGCCAAATAATCATCAATGAATTGGCCCTTAATAGATTTTCTTTCAACATATTCAATGTCAAATTCACTTAATAACATCACCCATTTAGCTAATCTACCTGTGAGGGAAGATTTTCTCAATAAGTATTTCAATGGATCTATCTTGGCTACCAATTGTGTTGTATGAGCCAACATGTAATGTCTCAGTTTATGTGATGCAAAGATCACAGCTAGACAAGCTTTCTCAATCATTGAATAGTTCTTCTTGTATGCTTCCAGTGTTCTACTAATGTAGTATATAGCTCTCTCTTTCATGTTGTCATCATGTTGTGCTAGCAATGCCCCTAGTGATGTATCTGTAGCAGAGACATACAAAATCAATGACTTCCCTTCAATAGGAGGCATTGAGATAGGAGGGTTTGATAGATATTGCTTGATGTGGCTGAAATTCTTCTCACATTTTTCATTCCATGCAAAAGTTACACCTTTATGTAATATTTTTGTAAAAGGTTGTGATATGTCTGCCAACTGAGATATGAAACACCTGATAGATTGCACTCTCCCTTGTAGAGTTCTCATTTGACCGATATTTTTGGGGGGTTGCATCTCCATTATAACCTTGAATTTAGCATGATCAACCTCAATGCCTTTATTTGAAACAATATAGCCCAAGAGCTTTCCAGAAGTGACACCAAAAGCACACTTTTCAGGGTTCAGTCTGAGAGTAAACTTCTCCATTCTATCTAGTATTTTTCTCAAGTCATTCAAATGTTCAGATCTTATCATTGATTTAGCCAAGGTGTCATCAACATAATCCTCCATAGTTCAATGCATCATGTCATGGAAAATAGATGTCATGGCTTGTTGATATGTAGCACCTTCATTTTTTAGACCAAATGGCATTACATTCCAATAGAAAGTACCCCATGCACATGTGAAAGTAGTTTTCTCTTCATCTTTTGGAGCAATTTTGATTTGGTTATATCCAGAGAAACCATCCATTAAAGAATACATTTTGAAACCCGCAGTCATGTCCAGTATCATATCGATGTTTGGTAGTGGAAAATCATCCTTAGGGAATTCTTTGTTCACATCTCTAAAATTTGTGCACACTCTAATAGATTTATCTGGTTTGGAAATAGGCACAATGTTTGATATCCATTCAGCATAGTCAATAACGTGGATGAATCCAACTTTTAGTAATTTTTCTAGCTTAGCTTTGACAAGAAGTGCTACATGTGGATGCATCTTGTGCAACTTTTGTTTGATAGGTTTCACTCCTAGAGCTATAGAGAGATGGTGCATTATAAGATCATGATCCAATCCTGGCATATTTGAATACTTCCATGCAAAGTTGATTTTCATTTCTGTTAGGAAAGTAGTGAATGCTTGTTTCTCTTCCTCTAATAGGGATTGTGCTACATGACTCAGTTGTGGTTCCTCTGATGTACCCAAGTTGATAGATTGAGTGGGATCAATCAGTACTGGAGATCTATCCTATAAATGACTCAGAAGGACATCAAATATCTCATCCTTAGGCTCCTCAGAGAGGTTTTCACCTTCGAATACATCTTTTATTTTTACTATTTTAGGCTTTGAGACTACCACAAAGTAGTTTTCACCCTCAAAAATCTTTTTCTTTTTACTCTTATTCTTTTGACTGAGATATTTGATATTTGACTTTGTCATGCTAATGCTCAATTCACTGATGGAATTCATCATAGGTTCAATAGCATTGAGATAGCATGCAAGGGCATAGTCCGATTTGAAGGTATATATGTCTTGGTTTGGATTTTGGACATTTGGTTGATTAGCTCTAGATGTTGCATAGTAAGCTCTGGAAGGGATTAGCTAATCATATTAACACACATGGTATGGGAATCATTGGCAATGATCTAACTCACAAAATCAAAGGTGATACTACTACTCGAGATGTTCAGTTCATTAAGAGGTACAACATCATTATTGGATTCCACTTCGGGAGTAGGTGGATCAGACTTGTTAAGTTCGCTACTTTACTCTAGACTTATGTCGGGTGTAGGTGAATATTGGTGAATGACATCTACATATTTTTTTGTGATGAGTTCATCTTCTTCTGGAATGACTCCCCCTTCATAATCATTGGATTCATCTTCTGATTCTAGACCTCTAGGAAATCTAAGAACATCTGTAAAATCTGGATGAATTCCCCAAGCTAGGTTTCCTTTAGATTTAGATTTGAATTCATACTCATGAGAGTTTGTCTTAGAATCATAGGTGTGTTCCTCTTGGTTAGATTCAAGATCAGACGGTTCTTGTGTAGCGACTGTCATTTGTGCAGTAGTAGGTTCTTGTGTTTCTACTACATTGATCCTTTTTATTGGCTCATCTTCATCTTTGATCATGTCTAGGATGTCTTTAGAAACACGTTCATAGGGAAAAACATATGTAGTATCAGAATCATCGCTATCACCCTATTTTTTTTCCTCTACTTCATTGTTGTGCTCTTCTGGCTCTATTTGTTCTATTACATGAGAAGAGTTACCCTTGAGATAGAAAGGTTTATTTCTATAGCCTAGGCCCATGGTATCTTTGTTAGGTTGACTCACATGTAAAATGGGTGCCATGAGACCTTTTCCTCTCACTCCTAGGGGTACTTTGCTAGGATATCCCATTTTAGCTATCAATTTATCCCTTGGCCCATATGACTTGGAAGGAATTTTTGGTGTTTTAGTGTCACATGCTTGAACAGTTTGGGATTGAGACTCATCTTTGTATAGCCATGCAAGTATAGCTTCATCCTCTTCAAATTCTTAATCAAACACTTGTTCTACAAAAAAATTCCCTTTATAGGTAGTGAGAGGTTCCTTAAATTCTTTTTTTGGTTGTTTTAAAGACTATCCATAAGATTTAGGTGAGATGGGGAGAGCTATCAGAGATAGGACTGGTTCCATAGTATATTCACCCATGCCTTTGTCTTTGATTTTGACTTCATTTGCAATTTCTTCCATCTTGGATGTAGATTCCATGTCTATTTTCTTAGTGGAAGATTATCTGTTATTCGAAACAAGTTTGTTAGCACTCTCTTTCAATGCATTGCAAGTTGTAGATATGTCAGCTGGAATAGTCACCTCTACTCCTTCATAAGAAAATTTTAAATATTGATGGTATGTGGAAGGAATAGCTTGCATTTCATGTATCTAGGGTCTCCCTAGAAGTATGTTGTAGACCAAAGGTAGATCTAAAACTTGTCAAGTGATGTCTTTGATAATAGGTCCTCTTCTAATAGGTAAAATAATTGTTCCTTTGGAAGATCTTTCTTGCTCATCATATGCTTTGATAGTTATCTTCTTTTTAGGAATAATGGAAGCTTCAGATAATCCCAGTTGTGTGATCAAGTTGTAAGAACAAATGTTTAGACTAGTGCCTCCATCTATCAACACATGTTTGACCTGACGATTTTGGATCAAGACTTCAATGTGCAAGGGCTGGTTATGTGGATGACTCAACAAATTGTCATCTTCCTCTGAAAAGGAGATATACTGATGTGATGTCAGATGACCAACCATAGTCTAAAATCTGTCTAGATCAAGATTGTTAGGAACATTGGAACCAAGTAGAGCTTTATCTAGAATAGCTCTATGAGCAGGAGATATTCAAAGTAACTCAAACATTGATATTTTTGCATTAGTATTCTGGAGTTGTTGGATAATATTGTATGATGTTGGTCTCGTGTCTTTAGAATTTTATGATTTAGAGGAAGCCCTCTATTTAGAAGTAGATGAAAGATTGAAAGGCATCTTATGGACATTTGATGAATCTGAGATTTGTTCTTATTACATTTGATGAATCTAAACCTTAAGATAAGAATCTTTCAAATGTCAGATTCATCACAATGTCATCACAATGAAAGGAATCTTATCTAAACATTGCAATGTCATCACCAAATGTCATCAAATGTCCATAAGATAAGAATGACAATGGTGATGACATTGCAATGTTTAGATAAGAAAGGTTCAACCATGTTTATGACATCATCATTTCCAAAGTAGGTGTAATTGAATTTAGCACCCATATTAGGTTGAGAAGATGAATCTCCTTGATTGTGTTTTAGAAATGGCTTCGTGAATGCTATATGATCATTATTGCTTTTATGATTATCAATTACAATCTCTCCTGCATCAATTTTGTCTAGTATGAGATGCTTTAAGCACTAGAAGTTACTATTTTTATGACCCTTAATGTGATGGAAGTCACATAAATCATTCTCTTTCCACCATTTTGGTTTAGGTTCAGGATCAAAAAGTCGGATCTCAGGCAATGTGATGATTTTGTTAGCCAATAGAGTTTTCATGGTGGATTCTAGAGATTCTCCAAGAGGAGTAAACTTGCCTTTAGGATCAGTAGCCCAAGGTTTGTAGTCAGATGGCTTCTTGTTTGATTCTATCACTTTGACCTTAGAGGCTTTGATGGATTGTGTGCCAACAAAGAGATTGAAAGCGGGTGCCTTAGATGGGGCACACACATTATCAAAAATGCCATCTATGATGATGCCTTTAATCTTGTTCCAGTTTTTGTTCTTGTCTTTAGAACTAGATCCAGATTCATACTTGTCTTTTTGAAGTGATATGTCTCCTTTTTTCATGAGTACATTCTCAATTTTGATTGCATTTTCTACCATTTTATCAAAGAATGTATGATTTTGCATTTGCAAATGGTAGTTGATTTCTAGAACAAGATTGTTGATGAAAATTTTTAGCTTCTTAATTTCTGGAATGGGTCTAGCATATAGAGAAAACTTTTTCCTCCATCGTTTGAGGAAAGTCAGGAATAATTCTCTCGAGTTCTATTTCAAATTGCAGATGTCGATCATAGTGACCAGATGCTGGATGTTGTAGGAGTATTTTTGATAGAATAGCTTGATCAACTCCTCAAAATTTTTGATTATTGGAGGCATTTTTGACAACCAATGAATGGTTGCCCCTCCCAGAGATCATGGGAAAAGATGCATTAAGTAGGTTGGTTCATGCATGAACTCCATGGATTTAGTACAGAATTTTCTGACATGATCTTGGGGATCAGAGTTTCCATTGTATTTGTCATATTTGGGAATTTCCACTCTTTTTGGGAATGGTGGCATGTCCAAGTCTTTATCAAATAGAAAAAGGCATAGGGCCTCCATGGAGAACTCCTTAGGTTCCTTCTCTTTTTCTAGCTTGTTGAGCTTGACTTACATGGCATGGATATATTTCATCATGGTTGTGATAGGAGTTTCTTCCTCATGTGTGATGATATCTTCGACATTAAATTTTAGAGGAAGTTTATCCCTTTGTTGAGCTAACTCTAGGAAGTATGCCTCTTTGTCTTCCCTCAAGAAGTGTTTCATCATTCTCTTGAAGTTATCATCATTCTGATATTGGGCAATTTCAAAGGGTGTTGGTTCAGCATCTCCGCCATGATTGGAGTGATGATCTTGGGATCCTTGGTTTCCTCCTCCTTGAGACATTGTGTTGTTATGAGGACTACCAGAGATTGTTTGAGGTGGGGTTGGTTGATTACCTATGTGGATTGATGCAGGAGGGGTGACGTAACCACCTTTCAAGAAAAGATTTCCAAGAGCATCTTCTCCAAATTTATTAGTGTCGTAGGGTTGATGAAATGTCTGAACAATCACATAAGATGCAACTGAAGAGAATTTGGGTTGTTCTCCTTTTTTTCTCTATGATGAAGCTCTAGTTTCCACCATTACCCTTAGGTGAAGCAAAAGAGGAAGATTAAGACAACTGAAGAATGACTTTATTTAAGAAGATTGAATGATGCAACCTTGTCAAGATTGGATCGATTGAAGACTAGTTTGGATGTAAATGAAGGATACTGTACCATAGTAGTATGGGTAGATTCCCAAAAGATGGCAGACACAAGCTCGCAACACTTAGCCATTTTAAGAAATAATTTTGAACATGATGTTGACAAGGTTTTGACACAAGATCAAGAGGGATTCAAATCGAAAGATTAGAAGGATAGATCAAACTCAAGAGACCACATTTAGGCAAATAGATTGGATTTCTCTGATTGTTCTGCTATGTTCCTGACATAGTGAATTTTCTGATAGAATCTGGAAATTGGCTGTAAAAATTGGATTTCTAACAAATTTTGGAGTTTTCTGACAACTTTTCAAAATTTTGATACGAGTTTCTCTAGGCTCGTACGAGTCTGGGTTAGCTCTGGCATGAAAGTTGACAAGATTTGTATAAAAATTGGCACCAGGGTTTGTTTTTGCTTGACTTTTGAGACAAAACTCGTACGATAATATACTACTTCCCATACGACACTCTAGGGGTTCTGGTATGACTTTTGGGAAAACTCGTACGACTTTCTGAGACTACAGGATGACTTTTGATTCCAGAAAGGATTTTTGCTTAAGATTTGTAATTTTTTAGTTTTTCATTTTCAAATTATTTGCAAAATTTTCTATCTAGGTTTGAATATCTATGTAATAGTTCATCTTGGGTTTGTTCGTTTCTAGTAACCAAGTAGATAACAAGCATGTAGAACAATAAGAAAGGGAATTCAAGCACGTCTGAAAATAATGAGCAAGGGTAAAAGAAACCTTGCACATGAAAAATGAAGTGACTTATTGTTCTAATCCCTAGGAATGCTATTTGTGTATGTTCTCAAAAAAGTTTTTCAATGACGCACATAGTCCTAGAAAATGAAAATTTTTGCCTCGCTAGGGTTTTTAGTAATGGTCTAACTCTGCAACTTTTGTGATCTCAAGAGGGAAAAATCCAATCCAAGCACATTGGATTTTTGGCATAGTCTGAGAATTTAATCAATCAGGAGCTACTAGGGAGATCTGACAACCCAACAAGAGACCACGCTCATGGAGATTTCTTCCACAAAGACATTTATATAGCGGCTATTGCTACCACAGCAAAAATGTCTATTACCACTTGAGGTTTCATCCATGTGGTTGACCCAATAAAGGGAATATCCACTATGGTTAACCCTCTCTAAAGGTGACTCACAAAATATGCTGCATGGGGACTTGGTCTAGATTCAAGGATCTGAGTTTCTGATACTACCCAAAAAGGGAGTAGAGCATAATCCTCTAGCCTTTTCAATTTTACCCAAACAAATCAAACAAATTCTTTGACATGGTAAGAGTGAAATCACCTCACCAAGGTTTTTGATGTCAACAACAATGTCTACCGATCTCTCTAAGTGGGACCAAGAGAGAACGCACTGATCAAAGTTGAGGACCAAACCAAGTAGAACATGAGATAATAACAGTATCCTTCCCTACCTACAAGGGGATCTATCATCAAGAAGGACTTCGCATGAAAAGCTAGAGAATGAAGCCCAATCTCTCAAGAACTCCACAAATAGTGTTCATAGGGCCTATTTACTATGTGTAACAGATATGCAAAAAGAAAATCTATGTTCTTTTTAGAGCCCAAAAATTGAAGTGTGATTTATGAAAGAAGGAAAGACACTCAAGCCAAACACGTGAGATGTTCATTTTATGTCCAAATTGAAATGTTTTCAGATCATAGAAGAATAATTGAATTCCCTTGCAATGCGCTTAGTATATTTTACCTAATTTTTAGCTTTGTTGAGCAATCCCACGCAAACAAGCCACAAACTCTCCAACAAGCAAACAAGCAAACAAGATATGCAACATATATTCAACTTATGCAAACCCTAGGGTTAGATCTAAAAATAAATTGTTAGGAGCAATAATAACCAACAAATAATGCAAATGAAAACTCATATCATGCATTGAATCATATGAAAAGTAAGTGCATACCCATCACAAAATTTTATTTTTATGCATTTGACCTAGTCGACAAGATCTAATTTTTTTGATATGATTTCGGCCATAAAAATAGAAATGCAAAATAGAGACCCCTACTAAAAAATAGAGATATTTCCAAAAATGTAAAAATTTCTAAAAAATCTCTTCATTTGTGTCCTAGAGACCCATTTTACCAAAACAGACCAGTTTTTGTAAATTGACTATTTGAGCTACGATATTGCATCCAAATTTAAAATACAAAGAATGGACCCCATCTAGAATTTAAAGATATTTTTGAAACTATAAAATTTCTAAAAAATATGCTGATTTGCGCTGAAAATTATTTTTTTATGAAAAATAAAGATAAAATTATTAAAAATTCAGAATATCTCAGAAAATTCTAAATTTTTTATCGAAGCTTTCCCTATATGTTGCCAACTTGGAAAAAAAAATTCAAACCAAAAATCTAAGTTATTTAGGAGATATGATCAAATCTTTGAAAATTTATGGTTTTAGTCTCCAAGCAAATCTGCACAAGGGGGTTAGCTCCAAAAAATAACCAAAACTAGCATGTAAAGATGGGTTAGCCCATGATGGGTGCCAGAAATGTGTGTGTGAAAATTGTACCTAACTATGGACATAACACTTTAGTAAAACATTAGAGGTTAGCAAATCAAAGAAATCTGTAAATAAATGAAACTAAGCTAACCAGGCGATTTACTGCCTTCTAGTAGGTGCAAGTATGGTATGCTCATATTAGACTGAGATCAGTGAGAATGCAACACCTAAACAAAGGATTTAAATGATTGACAGTAATCAAGATGAAATGCAGATTAATCTTTTTTTTTTTGGATTTTGAATGCAATTAGATGAAAAACTTGATATGAAACTAATCTAGACTGATTTGGAATGATATGCAAATTAATCTAACAATGATATGCTATGAATGAATGCTATGAACCCTCAAAAACAATAACAAAAATCTCACAATTGCCTTGTGTGCAAGAGCTTGATTCTTCGAATGTCAATTCGCCAGAGTAAGTATGCAAATTTGAGGGATACATTATGAAGAGTTGAGCCTTGTTTTTACAAAAATCCAAGGTTTGAGGATGCATAAGAAAAACCATAAATCACTCTTGATAAACTTAAATGGATTTTTGAGTTAACAAGAAATTAAGAATAAATAAACTCATAAAATCATACAAAAGTAGTTTTTATCTCAAAATAGAGTTTAGTTCTCTTTTTCAACCCATCATCAGATGTTGAGTTTAGAAAGTTAACAAATTGAAATTGAAAATTGATTTAAAGTTAACTGCTTTTCTGATTATGCATGATTTAATATGAATTAATTTAATAAATAAAGTGATTTATTTTCCACTTAATTGATTTTGAATTAAAATAATTGATTTACAGGTTAATCAATTATTAAATCAAACTTAATTCCAATTAAATCATTAAATTTGACAACTTTGATTTTAAATCAATTAAATAAATATTCAATTGATTGTTTGTAGGAATTTTGATTTATTGTCAAAATAAAAACAATATTAATTAGGAATAAATGCAATTAAATCTAATTAAATAATTAAGTGGCAGAATTAAATTAATTAATTAAATATTCATCATATTCAATTAATCAACTTTGGGATAAATAATTACATTTATCACCAAATAATATTCAATTAATGATAATTATGATAAATTAGGAATATTCAAGGAATATTTCCCGATGCAGAATTAAGATAATCAATTAGGTTTTTGATAAACTGATGCGCAGATGTGCCTTAGGTTAGGACTTTGATGTTGATTTTGATCGAATTATTGATGTAAGAGGTTAATGAACTTATAGCCCATTTTTGGGGTATTACAGTGGCTGGTTAGACTACTTTTTGAAGTTGAATGGGTTTAGTTATGAAATTTCTATAGAATTTTCTCAAACATTTAACAATGGTGAGGCAATGGTGAAGGGTTTGAAATTTATTACCATAGAGGAGAGGATTTTTTAAGTTTTAGGGTTACCTGTTGTAGAAGAACCCTACCCTAAAAGTAAAGTGAAATGACATAAATTTTACACCCCCATGTAGGATGTCATTTTTACATTTTTTATTCTTTAGCCTAAGATGAAAAATACCATCACCCACTTTATCCTTGTCATCATCCAACCCATCATCTTGCTTGAAATCCCCACAATGAAGCCCTTAACAGTTTTGGGCACATGTGCATTGTGGAGACGTCTGTGCGACACACTCTCTTTTGCAAATCTGTAGACATGCATTTAGTCATTGGAGCATGATGAATTTTCAACCTTGAATTGTAATACTTTGAAATGATGGCTCCTCTATGTGGAATATATTTGGTTCTATCAAATACCCTTTTGCAACCCTCATTTGGTGTTCTTGCACGCTTATTCAAACTGCTAATAGATTCTTAAACTAATTATTCACTCACTTCGTTACTCATTTCCTCCATTATCCACCATTTTTGGCCCTACACACCACATAGTTGTAGGTTTCTTGTAACGCCCCGCCAGGGAACCCAAGAGAAGATAACCTATAACTTGCTACTAAGTTTGGTGAACATTTCTTTTTTTAAGTTAACATACAAGATACATAACAGTGCGGAAGCAATTACCATTAACTCACATCAAACCAACATCCAACATAAATTACAAAACTCGAGGGTTCCATGACGTAGAATTACTTAAGATCAAAACACAACTAAAGAAAGATAAAAAAAGATTCCATATCATAAATGATACAATTACAACTTACAACTACAACATACAATCCTCATGGACATCCATGATAACAAATAAACTGACATCCACTGCACATGTCATAGGGTATGTAATAATAAAACTAACATAAAAGTACAATGTCCATATTAGGTATCACATGTGATACACTATTATAGGATTACATAAATGAAGATAAGATAAGAAACCAACAATGAACAATCAATGAAGAACCATAAGGGCATCTAACTGCAGAAGTATCAACAACACCGGCACCAGGACATCGAATCTCAAATGGTAAAGAATCACTACCACTCGTCTGTGTAGAACCACAAAGGTCTACCCCACCATGCTGAGGAGATAACCACAAACCCCAATCGGATGACCAAAACCAAACAAGGACAAAGCACTAAGCAAGGAATCCTAAAAGCTCTCTACTCAAGGTACACAATGATAAAGTGAAGGGTGATGCACACTAATTCAGAGGCATAAATAGAAACTCAAGAGATGATCTAGGCTACATGCTATGGGAGTGTCATCACATGTCTAACTACTTGAGTTACCCTGGACTAATCACTCTGGACCCCAGACCCTCAAGCATTGAGTTACCTTGGAACTGACCACTCTGGGCCCCAGACCCTCAATACAATCCATGTGGGATTAGAATACTCTCTCTCAGATATGAGGAATTCTAATCATAACCATACTCTATATTATCTTTTTAATGATCTCTACACATTTTAATTACTATGTTATCACTTAATTACATAACCTACAATAGGTTACCCAGGTACTGACCACTTCGGGTCTTGGCCCCTATTGTAAGCCACTCCCCTAAGATGCACTTAATCAATCTCCCCTAGGCTCATAATCACATAAACCTCAAACAAGTATTCCAACCAAGTAATCCTAGATGCAGTTTCCCACATAGAAACCCAAATGATTACACAGATACCATAACAGATAAAAACTAACAAGAGCCCATAGAATCAGAACATGAATATCAAATCAGAATAACCACTCACATAAACATGATACTGAAATACAATCCAACTGATGCATAACCCTGCCTCTGTTTCCCCTAGGCCATCTAATGCCCGAAATCACATAATGCACAAGATTACAATTCAGAAACGAGAAGTCAACACTCACATAATAAAGAAATGAAAACTGAGCCATAATCATTCAAATTCCATATGAACATGATTAAATTCACATAAAGAAAAGCATAAACCTACTAGGAGATACGAAACGTAAACATCACTACAATGTCCTAAATAAATAATCATCTCTAATGTTGAACTATGGCTTTAACAGAATGAGAGACCCAATTTCATTATAGAACTTAACACTTTCAAAATACAGGTGTCAAAAGGATCAAATTGTAAGATTAATTCATACTACTGAAATGAACTTAATAAGAAATACCAATCCCACATTTCGCGAGGACAGGGTAGTACAGAGTCATTTATCTAATTAACAAAAAGAATAAAATTTATTCAACTAATTAACAATCTTAATTTGCGAGCAACCATTTTAAGATTACATTTATACAAGCTAGAATATAAATTCTATCCTACATGAATTAATAATACTATCTATTATACAAATTAGAAAACCCATCTGATATGACTAATCTAAATAATAAATCAAGTATTTATTTAAGTTACATTCAAAGATCTCATTTAACTAACAAATTTTAATTAACAATTAATCCCATATTAGAAATAAATGTATATATACATAAAACAATTAAACTAATTAACAAATTAATTATCTAATCTAAAATAATTATACATTAAATTAGATTAAATTAATCTAACTCACAAAATATAAATTAATAATAATAAAAAAAAACTAATTAACAAATATACATATGTATAAACTATCATTTAAAATCCTTTGCAAATAATTAAAAAAAAAATTAAATAAAATTATACATTGGGAGAGGGTGGACAGGGGCCCCACCGCTCCTCCCATCCACCAGTACAAACCCTGGGCGCCTGCAGGGTACTACCGACGGCAGTACTACTGCAACGGTGGTACTATCACTGGTAGTACCACCTACTATCGCGACAGGGGGGGTTGGGGAACGTGATGACCCCGCCCCCCAATAAATATAAAAACAATTAATTTTTTTTTATATAACATTAAATTTTACTTGCCAACAAAAATGCATTTACAAGTTTTAATATATATATTTTAATATATATTATTTTATTTCATAAGCAATGCTAATTTATTTCTATTTTATTTATATTATATATATATATATATATATATATATATATATATATATATATATTTTACTAGGTTCAATATTATTAATTGCCAAAATTAATATATATTCCTTTTTATATTCACATAATGAAATAATCAACATGTATATATATTTATTTCCAAATAGCATAAAGTAAGTAATATAACCATTTTAAGACATTCACATGCATTTACATAAAAATCTATCACTTTCCAGATTTTGGTATTTAACCATTTTGACTTTGTAAAGTTTTTTTTTTTAACAGAGGTTAATCTATTTTTAAAACAAAAAAGGACAAGACATTATCAAGAAAGAATATATTCCAGAATCCTCCCCAAACACATAAGAATTTGATCCTATTAATTGATTGGTGTAATTTATATTGACTGTACCCTTTCCAGCAAGCGCATAATTTAACTAGATTATGTAATTTCTACTAAAATTGGGTTTTCTTTCAATAGGAATTTATTTCATCATTCCCTATAGTCATACTATAGAATAGATTTAATATTTCAATTTGTAGGAGAACCATAAAAAATTATTCAATGAAATTTTGCCAGAGTAACACTACAATGCCAAGTAATAATAAAATATAAAAATTAACTACATAAGGGTTTTCTAAATACCCAGATCTATCAAATACACAGATCTACCAAATAGAAAACTATAAAAGTACAGAAAGACAAATAGATGTGAAAATAGAGATAACAGACAAAATACAATGCCTACCTTAGATCCAATGCCAGAAACAGATTTAAAATGGAAACCCTTGTAGATATGAGAACCAAATTCTCTCCAAATTTAAACATAACTTGCAGATTTGAAAACTAATTTGCAACCAGGTGCCCAATCCAGATGCACAAAGAAATTCAATTCAACATGCAGCCACAACATTCCACAAATCTTCAAAAATGCCAAACACACAAGCTTTTCCCAAAAACCTTCTCCAAAACCTATCTCCCCAAAAATGAATGCAAAAATCCCCTAATAGGAATTCAATTCCTACATCCAAGCAATCACAAAAGACAACTCAACGGATAACTCAGAGTTCCACTCAAATTAGAAAAGTGACTCATAAGACAACTCCTAATTCAACTCAAATTTCAAAGTTGAAAGAAATTACAATTAATTAATTTAAAATATCATTTGTATGCACAACTCAACTTGACTTTCTAAAACTAGTTGTCTTTTTGAAAACAAACTCTTTTTCCAATTTTGCACATGTTTTAATTTAAATTCATTTATTAAATAAATTAAATAATCAATGCATCACAAATTCATGCAATTAATTATTTAATTACTTAATAATATAAACAAGCATAATTCTAAACATATTCCAATTAAGCAAATGTTATAATTAAACCCATATTAAATAGATTAAATATTAAATACATCCCAGGACATGCATTTGAATATTCAATTATTTGATTATTCATTCAAACATAATTAAATCCAAATTCAATTAAATAATCAATTAATTCTAATTAATCAAATAATTGACTTTGGACAATATTCTAAATTAAACATAGGAATATAATTAAATCATTAATTTCAACTATAGTCCTAACATAAATAAACATATAAAATCACCTAAATAATCATAAATCCACTGAATCAAGCACAATCAAATTCAAGCACAATAAACCAAGAAAATTGAAAACGTGCACAGACTCAAGAACGGGATCCACAAATTCATACCAACCAGGTGAATTCAGGTGAGGTAGTCATACTGGTACTTGTCCAATTCTAGGACAATTGGCTAGGGTTAGGGTTTGGGTCTGTGAATTATCTCCCCTCTTTACCATTGAGATGAATGTTTGTGGGCACGCTCACTCCTGCCAATTCAGGGAAGATGATGCCATGTACCTACAAACTTGTCATCACAAGACAAAGCATGTACATGCAATATATAACAGACAATGATAGGGTACGGTCGAATGTGTGGATCTCGACTATGCGAGTAACTACACCTCCATCCTCTACCAAACAAACACATCAAATAGATACAGACACATAATCACCATACACATGCAAGTATGGGGTAAGTATATCATATTCAATATAAAACATGTAATCTAACATCATGAAGCATCATCATCTAATCTACGCATACACTTGATAAACATATGATAATAATCCATAATCATCATTAATGAAACAATAATCAATCACATGGAAAGTGACCTAAAAGAATTCGGTCATACATCTAAAACATAAAGCAAACTAAAAAGCATCCTACGGGTGGGTATTACATTTCTCTCCATTATCGAGAACCTCCAAACTTCATACTTGGTCTTGCATCACAAATTTGAGCTCTCTGCCTTCACTTGGGGGAGTTTTCTCCCGTATCCTCTTCATGCCATGACCACATTTATCGTTCTTATCTCATTTGTAGCTTATATTATCTTTTATTTATTTATTTTCTACTTAGTTATCTATCACCGAAATTATCATGTCTAATGACTTTTCATGGAGTTGAAAACACCAAAGCTGGGGGTTTGATTAGGATGAGCCTCTTTGTGGCCACAATTAATTTCCTTCTTCACTTGTGTGTAGGTTTGTATAGAGAGTTCATGGATTTGAAAGCTATGATCAGAACACATTATCAACCATCAAATCAGGTTCTATCATCTTAACTCTTTTCCTCATTTCATTTTCTCATAAAATATTCATAATAGTTGAATCGTCCACACTACTAAGTTGATTTTGTCATAGAATCATAATTTTTTATTTACATTATCATTTCCTCTTATTTTGTAAACTTTACTTCATCTAATTATGTTCTATTTATTTACCTTATTTGTATTTTATTAGAATAGTTCTATGTTTTACGTTCTTCTATTTCATTCATTCCTAAGTTTGTACTTTTCCCATATGAGATGTTAGTGCAACATGATCTGACGTCCATCAGTAGGGATAACTTTAAGAACCCCCCCCCCCCCCCCTCCCCCCTCGAAAAGTATAAAATCATGGCAAATCGCATGTTTTATGGAGGGAAAATTTTTAATATTGATGGTGAATTGTGTTTCAAAATATGGATATTTGGTGACGAATTTTTTAGTAACATATACCATTTTTATAAAAATATGGGCGACTACAATTTTTTTATAGGAAAATTATTAATTTAATTGGTGAATCAAACTTCCTTATATTGATAAATTATTGTGAAACTATTTTCCAAATATTTTAATTAATTTATTTGTCATGACAAATATTTTTCAAAAATGCATATAAACTTGGTGTTTTAATACAATAGTTTTATAGTTGGTATGGTGATTTAATAATTTGAAATAATTATTAAATTTAACATTCCAGGCAATTTAAGTTTTTAACTTAAATTTAATAAGTTCAGTCATGAGTTTTCATTCTTGAAGAATGACATGTGTGACCATTCTAGAGAGAGTTTTTAGTAAAGGAGTTATCCCACCACATTCTGTCCGAAATGCACCTTCCACCATTCATCTCTCTTAATCCAATGGTTCTGGTTTGATGTTGAAGTTTCATTGGCGGGTGAAACGGGTCCCATCACTATGATCCTCATCCAATAAGCCCACAATCAATCATACCTCTTTTCATGATTCCATCGAGAGTTTTCTATAAAATGAAGACCAACAATAGGCCCAAAATTTACCTTTGGCCATTGATATATTGTTACAATCTAATAGACGTGTGAGTCTGTGACCTCATTTTTTGACACCAAAAAAGTAGAAATCTACTCGCAATCTTCAAAAATGTTAGATAAAATTATTAATTAATGGCGATGAGTAGTTGACATCAATTAAAATAATGTAACTATCAATTAATGGCTTAGATGGCACCTTTAAATTTTCAATGATAGATATGTGTCACATCATTAGATTCATTACCTCGATAGAGTATTGCCTTAAGGCTTAATTGAAAACATCATTTCATCCAAGGACAATGTTTTCTGATCGTTCGATGATCTTACATCAATGGTAAAAGTTCATTTCCTGCTGCCATTTCATAGCTAACATACTTTTCTCATTGTTTCTATGGAGTGAGAACAGGTTTCAAGTTTTTTTATATTAAATAATTGTTATGTCCACTTGTGTTGTGTGATCCTTTTGGCCTTCGTTATTCCCAAGTTAGCAAATGTTTTATCATAAGTCATGTTTCCAATTTTACCCACCATTGCATTAAATATGAAAGATTTGGAAATTTTTTAAGGACAGTTACCATTTAACTAATGAATTAATTAGCTTTAGGGAAGAGAAAGAATTTCAATTAGGGGCTAGGACCCGAGCCTCGGGGCTTCTAAATATATGATCTACGCTCATTAATTTATGATTGTGAAAGTAGATTTTGTGAAAATAGTCTGCAAGTGCTAGGTTCTCTTTGAGTTCTCTCAAAAATTAGAATACTAATATTAGTTTTCCAAATTTAAATTTTCAATGGACACTCCAAATCATTTAAGATGCACTTCCTTGGATGATCAGAAGGCCTTTATAGGCCTGGTCACAGACCCAATCATTGTGTCTGTTTCTACGGAGTTGGGATCCTTCACCAAGGAGGCTATAAGGATGGTGTTGGGATGTGAATTTATGGAGAATGAAAGTAGGTATAGAGTTAAAACTGACATTTTTTCTTGATTCTTGGAATCTCTATTGGACCTGGGGGGAAAAGGTGAACATCCTCATGCTACTGAGGAAAGTTTTTAGAGAATAGTACCTCGACAACGATGTGAATGTTGTTGTACTTGCAAAAATTGGGTTTGGAATTCCTTGGGAAAATGATTTGCCTAGGCTTCTACAACCAGGGGAGTGGGTAATGTTCCCAGGCAACCATTTCTACCCAACCTTGATGTTGTGAAGCTCACGCATCATCAAAAGTGGGCACAAATTGGGAGGGATATCCTCCAAAAGTAGCACCTACTCGAGGAAATTGAGTATTGATGGCTAGAAGAATTCTCTGAGATTATCCTCTCTTCAAAGTTCCACATAGAAGGAAGGGAGATGAATAGTCCCTGAGTCTACCTAGACTCTAGTGTTCCTCCCTCTGGTGCTAGTAGCTTACCAGGGTTTTTGCAATGATGTGCATTGTAATCATTGTATGTTAAAAAAAATGAAATTTTTTTAAGAAATTCCAAGTGCTTTTCTTTTTTGTTTTGATTATAAGAATTGTTAATAGATAAGGGCATCATTGAATTGTAATGAAATTTTACCTAATATAATATAAAAAATTTATTTTGCACTTTTGTTTCATGTAATAATTAAATGTTTCCAAACTTTATCATGTAATGGTGACTGGTTCAAACTTCATGGATAAGGTATTCTCAAATGCATGAATTCTAAGTGAATATAGTTAATGATTATATTCATTAGTGTGTAGTAATATTTTAAAATTGTAACAAAATGTTAGATTACGAGAAATGAATGATTGAAGTTGTATTTTGAAAGTATTGTGGGTTTCAAAAACCTTTTCTGCAAACTTGATCTGGAAATGTGACATGTGTAATTCATCGAAAAGATTATGTATCATGTGAATATTAAAACATAAATGGATTCTAAAATTTTTGTTTAAATGATACATTTAACAAAGGTTTTTAACATTTCTTTTTTTAAAACCTATCGACTCGTAGAAGCAGAAAGCTAAAAATAATTGTTGAACCATCGCTAAAGATTTCAAAACTGTAACTTGGGAGAGCCTCAACTGTTCTAACTTCTATCTATCCAGATTTCAAAATTTAATTTTAGGTAAGATATCTAGCCTGATGCATCCCGATTTTGTAATGCCAAAAATTTAGTTTAACTTGATTTTGAAATTTTAATTCTTGCAAGTACAAAGCTAGTATCCAATTGGGGTTTTCTTAAATTAATTAGCTATTATCTATGATTTTGTTAGTAAATATTTGTGATTATGTGATTTTGCATTCTTCTGAAGAACAATGGGGAAAGAAAAAACTCAAGGCCAAGGGTAAGAAGATGGGAAAATTCTAATAGACTTGAGAAAACTAGTAGAAATCCTTGGTTCAACTGATAAGTATCATGATATTTATGATCTTGCTATCCACGGTGAAAGAAGAGTTATAGAAATTAAACATACATTGTGCAGTAAGGCAACTGGTCAAAACATGTGTGAATTTATAAAATTTAATCCAGTGATAGGTGCAAAAATGAATAAAGTTGCACCATGGGATGTTGGTTTGGGTCACATGTTGTTACCTAAAGTTTTCCCTTGCCCAAAAATCGTCTTGATTTATCCAGAAATTATGATGAAATAAAATCAATTGTGAATAAAAATAATCAAGAAGAAATTTTATCAATAACCTAGGAAGAATTTCTCATTTTGATAGACCTAGGTTTTGAATGACAAAACTGTAATTTCCTCATTGACCTGGGATTTTTGGTAGAGAAATATGAGGCAGTTGTGCCAAATGAAAAAGATTCATTTATAAAGGTTCTAATAGTTATAGAGGCAAAGGCTTTATTGGGTGAGAACCATAAGCCTCCTTATGATTTTAACATTTTTGTGCCATGGGTTCATGATACTATATCCTCGCTAGCATTTTGCCTAGGACTGGAAAATAATATAGGGAAGTGGGTGCCAACATTCTTCAATTGATTTGTGATATCCATTGTGTCAATGAACCAATAAGATATAATTTTGTTGGGCACGTGGTTCAATCGATGCAAGAATAATTAGCATTGATTAAAAGAGGCAATTCTAAGACATTTTGGTTCACAACCTACTTGTGCTATCTTCTGCTAGCAAAGCATGTTGCAATATTAATGAGCAATGACAACAAGCTTAAAATTCAGAGGGGGAAAAGTACTCCAACATATAACTGGACACTTGAGATAAGGATGTATGATAATAAAAGGAATTACAGTAATTTTGTAGATTTCTTTTTGGCACCATTGTACAAAAAAATAACAAGCACTCCAATGCCTAGATTGTCTGCTTCATGTAGGGATTGCATCCAGCTTGGAAGAACAATTCAATTGGCTGACTGGCACTTAATGGAAGAATACATAGTGCTATTTTTTTATGAATTAGAACTAAAACCCCACAAACTTCCAATGCATGTGACATAGAGGGTGTTTGCAGTAGAATATGTACTACAACTAGAGAGCACATATAGACTGTTCACTGGCCAGTCAAAGAAGAGCATATTCCCTTCCTTACCTTTTTCAATTGGAGGGCTAACATTTGAGAGAAAGGAATTCAAAGTGGCAAATTTTTTTATAGAATTTTTTCAATTTGACTTAGAGTGGTACTAGAAGTATGATCCACTCAACGTCGTTCAAATAATGCTTGTTACTAATAAGAACTCTGCAAACTTATTTCAACATGAAAGTAAACCATTGCTAGAGAAGTTGAAAGACAAGGATAGGTGGGATGATGTTACAAAAGAGATGGAGAAAGTTTCCACTAAGGAAAAAAATTTAGTTGAACAGTTGTCATAAAAAATTATGACATCAATAAACTAGGGCATTGTATAGCCTAGGATGTCCTACAATTTCTACAAAAAAGCTACTCATCCATTAAAAAAAAAACATACCAAACAAAATAGTAGATGATTGTAAGGATAGAAAATGGACTTGAACAAAAATGACTAATTTTTGGAGACGTATGAGAAAGAATCTTGGTGAACCAAAGACCAGTGCAGATCTAGATGACATAGAGGAGGATATAAAGTTTAGTAAATTATGGAATTTGGAGCATCCCACCATGACATAAGACAAAAATGATCAAGATGGAAATGTAGACAATGAGGATGATAATCCACCAATTACATTTACTCCATCGAGTCAAAGTGGAGTCACCGACTACAACAAAGGAAAATATAGCAAAGGGGCAATCATTATGGAAAAACTAGGTATAGAAGACATTGATGTTGATGAACATGACGATGACGATGATGATGATCATGTTGATAATGACTAGCTAATGGTGATGATTATGAGGCAATTTCTTGTAGTAGTAAATAGTGACATTCATGATCATATAGACTACATCATGGATAAATACTAATATATCGTTATGATGCCTCTTTCCATGGTTATTGTATCATTTCATGATCTATAGTACCACATTATTGAGTTGATACATTTTGACATGTATCATTTTCACTTATATCATTTAGACATGTATTATCTTCACTTGTATCACTTTCAATTACATAATTTATCATTTTTTCTTATATCATTTGTACATGTATCATTTTGAATTATGTCGACTATTGGACATGTATCATTTTAAATTATTTTTTATCAATTGTAATATTGGAATTTCACTTGTTTTAGTTATATATGATGATGATCTTATCGGTATTGACTTGTCAATTTATATATATTGAAATTGGTTAATAGTTTTTGGATGGATATTTATTATGAATGATGATTTCAATTTACTTCTTTGGATGGATGTTGTCAAATTCAAATAAATTATAGATATTTGACTCGCTTATTTTAATTATAGATGATGATCATGTTATAATAATTATCTTGTTAGTTCATTTTTGTTATTAGGAAAAAGTTGATTAATTTTTCTAATTTTTAAATATCTCACATATATAGGGAGCACAATGCAATGACAGATCCTCTCTCCAAGTTGGTGAATGAAATGACCCCTCAAATCAGATGAAGTGGTGAAAGTTGAGTGAGATGGAAATTTGAGTGAAGTGGAGGTTGGTGACTGAAATAATGAAGGCAATTGGTGGTAAATGATATGAGAGCTATTAGAGGCAATTGGCTATGCAACTAAATATTTACACATGATGTGAATCTTTTTAATAGAGCTTCAATTTTGCATATCAAGGTGACGTATGTATAACCCCACACACACAATTTTACATATCAAGGTGGTAGATGTATAACCTTTCACACATTTCATTACATTTGCATTTAATGTTGCTAGAATTTTTGAGAGACATTCATTCCTATTTTAGAGTTGTGACTGACATTCCTTTCGCTGAGAATACGTTGTTGGGAATTTTATTTTCTATTGAAATTTGCATCTACTACTGTAGTGTGGAGGTGGTACAAGGACAAATGAAAGCAAATTTATCTTTCAGATCCCTCAAATAGAAGATGAAATTATAGGGGTTTTTTTGAGTAGAGGCTGAAGAATATGTTCATAGCGAGTGACCCATTCTTCTTGATTTTGGTCAAGGCCCTATTGGGGTGTGACTTTTTGGTATCACAATTTTGCTTCTGCACACTAAAATTTCATCTTTTTCTGTGTTTGGGGTTTGTATTTTAGTCCACAAAAAATGGTAGTTAGGATTATAAAGAGATGCACATTCCCATAATGGTGAGTTGGATTGGATGAAATTGTGGCAAGTGTCATTATGGGTCATGGTTTTGTGGTTGATTATGGTGATTGGTTTGGATTCTTGGGTGTTCCACACCATTGGCACCCTTTTCTTCTACATCGAGTTCTTAGAAATATTCATGAGAGGAGGGAGAAGGCCTAGAGGTATTAGACTCATATTGTGGATTATATACATGATTAGGATATTTTCATTACTATTGGTATTCCTAGGGAGTAGTTGAATCAAGACCTATTAAGGTTTTGCATGTTTTGATGGAGATGTAATGGAGGCAATGTTTGCATGGTCATAGCCATGGGTGTGGTTATGGACTTAGGATGGTCCAAGGTCATGGTTGTAGGAATGGGTGTTGAGGTTGGAGTGGTTTAGTACCCCTGTTATTTTTTGAATTTTTTGGTTTCTTTCGCATACTCCAAGTTCTAATTTTTTTGTATACAAACTGTTGTAAATTTAATTGACATGTGAGTATAATGTGCAAATTTTGTGGGTATGTATGTAATCTCATAGAATGTATCAGGCAAGGGGTGACTAGAATGCAATTTGAAGCTCCATATTTTTGTGATGTATCTCTCTAGTGTCAATATTAGGGGTGTTGGTTTTGTATGTATTCAGGTAGTATGTATCTGGGAAGGGGTGGATAGAATGAAGTTGAAGCTCTACAATTTTGATGTGCACCTTCTTGGTGTTGATATAGGGTTGTTTCAATAGGGGCTTAATGACTGGAAGAATGCAAATATTTTTTTATTATATAAATATAAAAATAAATATATTGTATTGAACAAAAAAATGATGTTGTTAATTTGTATGAATGTCCATTTCCTTAAAAAATATTTATAAATGTTACCCTATACAATATGACTTACTCTATAATCATATAATTTATTTAAGATGTATGAAATGTTTAGCTAATTAAATTTAAATAGCACATATTAAATTAATAAGAATTTGAAGTAAAATAAGAAGCATTTTTAAAAGTTAAAAAGGAAGCAACAATAGAAGCCAAACTAGAAGCAATCTTGGAAGCAAAACTTGGCATTATCTAGGAAGAAAAAATAGAAGCAATTCAAGTAGAATACAAAGGATTAATAATGCAAGCAATTTTAGAAGCAAAAAATGATGTAATAATAGAATCCATATTAAAAGAAAAAAATATGCAAAAATAGAAGCAAAGATAGATGTAACAAATGACACTTTATAGGAAGCAACATTAGAGGAAAAAGAAGAAGCACAAGTGGAACCAAAAGTAGAAGCAAAACCATAAGCACACATGGAAGGAAAATTAGAAGCAAAAGTGGAAGCAAAATTGGAAGAAAAACTAGAAGCAAAATAAGAAGAAAAACTGAAAGCCAATTTAGAATAAAAGATAGAAAAAAGATTCCATCAGCAAAATTGGGAGAAAAATTGGAATCAAAACCAAAAGAAAAATTGGAAGTAACACAAGCAGAAATATCAGAATCAACACAAAAGAAAAACTAGAAGAAAAAACATAAGAAAAACTATAAGCAAAATGGGAAGAAAAACTACAAGCAAAATTAGAAGCAACATAAGAAGAAAACTCAAAATACACACTGGAAGAAACACAAGATGCAAAACTAGAAGAAAAAATAGAAGCAAAATTAGAAGAAAAATTGGAAGAAAAAATAGAAATATACAAGGAAGCAAAACCAAAGGAAAATTAGGAAGAAAAACCAAAAGAAAAATTGGAAGCAACACAAGATGAAAAATAGGAAGCCACATTGGAAGAAACAAAGGATGTTATAATAGAAGAAAAATTGGAAGAAACACAAGAAGAAAAATTGGAAGCACATTTGGAAGCAAAACTAGAAGCAAAGCTAGAAGAAAAATTGGAAGCTAGGCTCAACATAATATCCAGTGCAATACCTGATATAACAAATGAAAACTACTTGATGTAATACAAAGTGTCATACTTGGCACCAAGGGATACCATTATATGCTTCCTTTTATAGCACCAAAAGGGAGAATAATAGTTATAGCGATACACTTAGTGTTAAATATGATTTAAAATATGGTGCAAACCGTGCTCCCAAAAGTAACATGCAATTGGGCACTGATTTTTTGCGCCAGTAGAAGGGCTCATTTTAGCCACAAAAAATGACTAGAATTTGGCACTATTTTAGGCTCTAATCGCCTATTCTATTTTAGTGTAATTAGAGAAAAAATCCATAACTAAGATAATTTCAGAATATTTACATTGAACAATTCCTCAAGCATTGCATGGTTATGAAGCAAGGGGTTCAATGGACGAGTTAAGTGTCTTTTTTGTTGTTGCACCTTTGTAGCTATTTCAAATTCATTTTCCATTTCCTTATGCATCTTCTTTTTCTCTTTTTAAAAAAATTTCTCCTACATTTGCATCTTTTCTATGCGCACTATCTCCTTATTTATCTTTTCTTTCTCCTTGAATTGCCTTGCCACAATATATACAATCATTTTCTCTACAATCTAATGTTTTTTCCAAAATTTTATCTCCTCCACTTTTTAATTCCTCATCTAATACTTGTCCAACACAATTGCAGGAACAATCTCATGCTCATACATATTGTTGGTGGACTGGGAAATAAAAAATATTTCCTCTTCTTCATGGCTATGTAAATGATAACAAGGTTCTATGGCCCTTCCAATAACTATGATGGTGGGTTGACCTAGGAGGGAATAATAATACACTCCTATATATCCTCCTCACGATTGTGGATTGTAGATTCTGTAGTAGCTTCAAAATTACCATCTAGAATCTTGTACAATAGTGTATGTAGCACTATGTCATGGCAATGACCAACTAGACCCATTTCTTTGCAGAATTCCACAATAAGATTTTTATCATCTTCATACAACACTGTAGGAGGTGTGGAAACATAGAAAACTTGAAGAAGTGGAGTGTTGTCAAAAATGTGTAGAGATTCATCATTAGGAGGGAATATAGCTCCCCTCCTATGTGTAGTAAACCTTGTATTTTCTCTTCTCTTTTTTGGTAGAGAACTAATTTCATAGTCTCTTTTCATGTACATACAAACGAGCCATAGAAACTGATGTAGACCCTGAACCCAACATAGTTCAAATTCAATAATTATAAAAAATAGATAGCTAAGTATTGCATAGAAAACCATAGACACTTTAAGGAGAATGCTCAGTTGCACAAATAATCAGATAATATCTAATAATAAAATTGTGACTAGATACAAAATACAGTAACACAATATTTATAGATATAAGGAATATATAAGTCTATATAAAAGAGATACACAATGTATCCATCCTCTACTCTCCACCCCTAAATCATTACAAATATTTAGCTTAATAACCTCCTTTTCTAACCAAGACAGTCACTTCTAAATGGTTCTATCTATTTTAAGTATCCATGTTGGTTAGCCAATTAAAGCTAATTCAAAATATAGAAATTAAGGTGACAAACTTCTCCTTCTTTAGAGGGATTAGTTGGTAGTCAACCTCCCAATTCTTAGGAGTCTGTTTACATCATTCTCCTCTTCTTTTAAAATTTTGAACCTCCTAATTCAAATCTTATTTAATTGAACAAAATTTAATAATTAAAACACTAGAAATCATAACAACCTAACTATTACATTTTTTGTGATGTAAGATTTTCATTTATCCCAAGATGCTACCACATCAATCATCCAGGAAAGCATTTGAAATAGATGATAGAACATCCATCCATTTGAATTGAGGAATCGGGCCACATTTTTCCCTTCCTCAAAAATAGATATCACTTTCAATCATCACATTTTTGCTTCTTTTTCTTCCAACCACTTGTTGGAGTAGAGATCCTCCTCCTTTTCCAATTGGTCTTCTTCCTCTTTTCCCATCTCCTTGAAATCTTAATAGTCCTTGTCTATTGTAAATTGTCATTATTCTTTGTATCATTGTATTAGCTCCTATTTCACATACACATAAATATTTTAAAGTTAAGACCTAATAAAAAGATCCTACAAGTTATTTCTCCTCTTCTATATGATGCCATATAGGTATGCTTTCCATTTCATATTTTATGAGGTGACATTCATTTCTCATCCTAGTGTTATGTTCACAACAAAAATCCTTTTGGATATTTTCTTTTATATCATAGTTGCACATATCTTTACTCTCTCCTTCAATAATCCATGTTTCCTCCTCAAGGGAGTGATGATATTCTATGCCTTTTTCATCACTAATAGGATTATCAAGACAATCCTCTAGCTTCTTTGTGTCTCTATAACTAGTAAATCTTCATCACATTTGGGGCTCCCAAATATCTCCCTCTCTGTTGCAACCTCCTCTCCAATGTGGACTACTTCCACTGCTGCAAATTTTTGAGCATTTTCTTGTGATAGGTTTCATTCCATCTTATTTCAGTCTTTTAACTCTTCTATTTTTGTGTATTATAATATTCAATGCCTTCCCCTTCTTTTGGGTAAAACAACTCAACAACTCCATCAAACTCAACTATGTCTTCATCTTCATCCCATTCATGTATTTATGGTCTCTACAACTCTTGGAAGATCTCATTCAGAGGTCTTTTATCCATTAATATTTCTACCAACTCTTCAATGGATTCTATCTTTCCTTATTCTAACATTTTCACTCCTTATCTAATCCTTCACTCAATGGCTTTCCTTTGTGTGAATGGCTCTTTCCCACAAAGTGAGTATTCATCCTCAAACTTCTTTACCACCTTATCACCCTTCAACATTTTTGTTGTATATTTTTTTTCTCACTGGCTTCTTATTGTTGCACACCTCATAATCTTCCAACATGCACCATAATTCCTCCAACTCAAAGTCTAATTTATGTAACTCATTTTTTTGATCCTTTTGTTAGCTTTCATCTCTATCTTTTCTTTATATATTCTTCTACATTGTTTATCCTCTTTCTTACATTTTGATACAACCATATGAGAAGAGATGTGAACAAGTATGTTTCTTCTTGTAGGATGCATCAAAACAATAAAAGGGGAAGCCAAAGTTTAGATTTACACATACCCTTACTTGTGCCAAAGAAGCCATGGATTGACATCTCTATGGATTTTATTGTGGAGCTTTCAAGAACCCATAGAGGCAATTATTCAATGTTTTTAGTGGTGGACTATCTTTCTAAAATGACCCATTTCATACCATATAATAAGATCAGTGGTCCAAGTCAAGTAGCACATTTATTTTTTAAAGAAATTGTAACTTTGCATGGTGTTCATAAAAACAATAACAGGTGATATGGATACCAAGTTCTTAAGTCACTTTTAGAGGGTCTTGTGGAAGAAGTGTATACTAGGTTGCAATTTAGTTCTATGTAGCATCCCCAAAATGATGGTCAAACAAAGGTGGTAAATAGAAGCCTTTGAAATCTATTGAGGTGTTTATTTAGAGATAATTCTTAGTAATGGGGTTTGGTGATAGCTCAAGCTAATTTTTCCTATACCTCTACTATAAATTGATCAACAAGTAAGTCTCCTTTTCAATTTGTGTATGGTGAAAATCCTAAAGGACTTGTGGACTTAGTGGATTTTCTAATAAGTCCACATAATAACAAAGAATCTACAGAATGTTTAGAGAATATTAAAGATATACATTAGCAAGTTGGGCTCAAATTATAGTTCATGAATGAATTATATAAAAGGAAACCTAATTTCCATCGAAGAAGAAAAGTATTTCAAGAAGGAGAATTGGCCATGGTACATATATGCATAGAGAAAGGTGCCTAAAACAAGTTGAAGCCCAAAAATTAGACCTTGCAAAATCATTAAGAGGATAAATGACAAGCCTATCAAATTGAATTGTCTGAATATCTGGGCTTTAGCCCCATATTTAATGTTGCTAGCCTTTATCACACTTAGCTATAAGTAGTGAAGAATAGTTAGAAGATGAGAAAAATGAGTAGCAAAATGACAGTTGGGCCAAGAATTTTCCAAGGGAGAAAAGAGAGCTATTGAACAAGTACTAGATACCAAATTGGTAGCTACCCAATCCATTTCTTATAAGTTGTATTTTTTTAAGTGGGAAGACTTGCATTATTCTTATAACTCAGAGGTTTTAGAAGCCGACTTACTTAAGTATAGAAAATATTTTCCATCTCATGCAATATGGCATTGGACAATTCTCAATTGAATATGCTCTAACTTGTACTATATGTATTTGATCAAACTTTATTTTAGCAAATATGTTTATCTAGATGATACTTCTATATTCAATTCCATAAGTGTCTTTTGCATCGAATATGTTTATGTAATGAAACACTTTTGATGTGTACAATATGTGGTATAGCTAAGCACTTTTTATTGGTTTTCTTGTGTACATGTATTGACAACTTGGGTTCTCCACTATGGGGTCCATATGTGCCCATAGGTATCCCCACTTTAGGTCCCCACTCCACCACTGACTCCTCTCTCCTATATTGTCCAAAGGGAAAAAATAACCATATATACCATCAAATTTCAAGCTTAGTCCCTATCATCTTAATGACTTGAGTTGTAATTAGACTGTTATCACCCAATCCATTCTAACTTTTATACAAACTTGATCATGAATAGTAATAAATATAACATTAATTATTATATCACTTGTAATATTGTCATATTTTATTTTTTATTATTATATCACATTAAGGGTATGTGCAAGATCATGGTATACCAAGATATGCCCTTAAGTGTCAATGAAAAATAAAAAAGTCAGGGTTAGTAAACTTGACGTAAAAAGTTGAACATCTTATCAACCTTATGTGAAAAAGTTGTAAGAACAGAATCTATAGGAAATTGAATGTAGTTTCTAAACTACTAGCTCTTGTCTAAAAAAAAAAATTCTAATTGTTCAAAATTTTAGATTTCAATGCAGTAGTATGAAAATTTCAGGAAAAAGATAAAAAAAATACGTGTATGTCTAACCACCTTAATCACAATCAAATGATGATATATTTTCACAAGATTCTAGATATAAGTAGTAGACTCATGCTCGAATGTGACACATATTTTTGTGTAATTTTTTTCCAAATAAATAATTAATTATGATTTTTTTGCTACAACTTATTGAAAGTTATAGTTGTTTTTCAATCAGTTTGTCAATTAGGACTTTAAAGATAACTCAATTAGAAAATAAGTAATAATTATTTACTGAACTCAAAATTTGACAAAAAATATATTGATAGAAAGCTAATAATGTCTATAAGAAACCCTTTTTGTTTCATCAATTTCAGGTGAAAAAAGGTCATCAGCTACATGGTCGAAGTCTGGAGATCAGAGGAAATATGGTGGCATTGTTCCTGCGCTACCAAGGACATATATTAGGTCTCTTGTCCATGGGAGGAGACAAAGAGGTGAGGTATATGAGATTTCAATTTTAGTTTAAATTTTATTTATTATTGTTGACTATGATTCTGAATTTTAATCTAACTTGGGGTTTCACTTTTGTGTTTGAATGCAGGATCCGTCAGAGCCAAAGATTACTTCAAAGAGGCTGCATTTTAAAGATCCACTTGTAGAATAGGATGTCCTAGAAAATTTTGTAGTTGAACTTCTTATTTTGAGATGTCATATGACACATTTTGAGATGGCGTATGCCACATTGTATCTAGATATGTTGAGATGTAAATATGTACAAAATTATTGTTCATTTTGATATATATGAAACTTGATATTCGATCCGATTTGTTAATTGTGTGTTCATTTATTCATTGTTAGTATGTAAATATGCTTGTGTGTATGTACTCATGTGTACAATTTATGCCTTAAGTATATTCATGTATATTGAAGTACATTATTCATAACCTAAATTCATGTGTATGGGCTACGTGCATGACTTAAGTGAATTCAGGTGGTATGCTTTATAAAAATATGTGCTACATGTATGCTTCATGACTTAATCAAATTTATGTGTACGCTTTACGTGCTACATGTTTTCACACATGTAATTCATCATTTAAGTGAATTCAAAATTTATGTGCTACATTGTATTCATGTGTATCTGATGCTCTCAACCAAGAAAATCTGATGTCTAGCCCTCTACTATCCACTCATGGAACTCAACTCAACTTGAGGATTCTACAAGCATCTTGGAATCTACTCAAGGAGTTAGTCTTAACTCAAGGGTCAAATAGAGTGCTACCTAGTGCACCTAGTGCCTCGACCATACCAAAACTCCAACTAGACCTCTCACCTTGATCCCAACACCATAGATCATCTTGTCATGGTCTATTTATCATGTTCCAACTTCCCATTTACTCTAATCACCTCATCTTCAACTATTTCTCTTATATAGCCTTTCTAAGCATGTCTAGTAGCCCTACAAACACTGAAATCAGCAAATTACTCTTGAACTCTCCAAACAACCTGACAAGGTATGTACATTTTCTAATACCCTTTTCAAAGTTACTAAATTCATCTCAATCTCAGTTCTTCATCATTTGACTGGTGAAGACTTTCTCCACCCTCTAGCTCTCTATCTAGGCCTAATTTTCCCTTGCTCAAAGAAGCAACTCCTATCCCTGCTAATCTCCAGGACTCAAAGACTTGAAATAGTCTTCCTAGACCTTCCATAACACAAGATTTTCAAACTCTTAAAGTCAAACCATTCATCAAGCTCCCAAATCAATAAACCCTTGTTTCTAGGATCAATAGCCTAGGGTTTTAGGGAAACTACCCGTACCTACAACTCTCAAGCCCTATAAAGGTCCAAAACCCTTCCAATACATCCCTATAGAAATCTCCAATCATCATATGCCCTCTCCCTTCATCGGGTATTCCACAACCAATACTGGTCCTTTCAAATGCACCCTTTCACTGTATGTTTACTAGGCCTGTCTCTACCTCTTCTCCCCTTCTTCCACTTTCCATGCATTCAACAACTAATATACATGTTTAGACCTCTCCCACCAAGTTATAGTCATCATAGGGGTGGGAGGGTCACTACATAAGGATGGCTACAAACTTAGATGCTGACTGTGCCTACAATGCTAGTCCTATCCTCGACATCAGTCAATTCTAATATCTTAATGATATTCCAAACAATGAAATAGTTACATAAACTTGTAAACAAACACAAGACATGGTTCCTATATCAAAACCAAGCCAAGATCAATTTAGATTTATTCTAATCAATTCATTGTTGCTTGGACTATTCCATGAGATAGCGAACTATAGAAATGTAGAGAAATTTATTTGCATTGATTGATTTGATTACAAACTTCAACCATTACTGTTCCCTAGCATTTTATCACCCAAATAGAGCTAATGGCATAGTCCATTTGGTGTCGAGATGAACAATTTGGAAGAAATCTAGTGGTGCAACTTTCAACTGACCCTCACTACAAGTTTTGGCATCAAGAGAGACTGGCATGCCAAATTCAAAAAAAATTGAATTTCCCAGAATTGATAGAGGTTATTATAGGCCTCAGAAACATGGTCTTGTAGAATCTCACAAATCACTGATACCTCTCATGGGGTTTGAGATACGAGCCTCAAAATTTCTTTGCCCAATTGTGCTTAGTGCACCTTGGGGACACTTTGGTCCGACATGGTCTAGAGCGTTCTAGTGACTTAGTGGTCAAAATGGGGTTGTCCCTAGTGTTTACCTACCCAACTGGAGCTAATGGCACAGTCCATTTGATGCTGGGATGAACGGTTTGGAAGAAAACCATTGGTGAAACTTTCAATTGACCCTCACTGTAAGTTTTGGCATCAAGAGAGACTAACGTGCCAAATTCAAACAAATTTGAATCTCCCAGAATGGAGAGAGGTTATTGTAGGCCTCAAAAATGCAGTGTTGTAGCATCTCATGAATTTTTGATACCTTCATGGGGTCCAAGATAGAAGCCTCAAAAGTTTTCTTCCCAATCATGCTTAGTGCACCTTGGGTACACTTTGGTCTAGCATGGTCCAGAATGTTCTAGTGACTTAGTGGTCAAAACGGGGTTGTCCCTAGCATTTACCCACCCAACCAAAGCTAATGGCATAGTCCATTCAGTGTCAAGATGAATGGTTTGGAAGAAACCCATTGATGCAACTTTCAACTGACCCTCACTGCATGTTTTGGCATCAAGCAAGATTGGCGTGTCAAATTCAAAAAAATTAAATCTCCCAGAATGGAGAGAGGTTATTGCAGGTCTCAGAAATGTGGTCCTACATAATCTTATGGATTGGAAATACCTCTCAAGGGGTCTGAGATACGAGCCTTGGAATTTTGCTGCCCAATCGTGCTTAGTGCACCTTGGGGACACTTTGGTCCGGCATGGTTTGGAACATTCTAGTGACTTAGTGGTTGAAACGGGGTTATCTCTAGCATTTACTTGCCCAACCGGAGCTAATGGCATAGTCCATTCGGTGCCAGGACAAATGGTTTGGAAGAAATCTAGTGGTGCAACTTTCAACTGAGCCTCACTGTAAGTTTTGGCATCAAGCGAGACTAGCGTGCCAAATTCAAACAAATTTGAATCTCCCAGAATGGAGAGAGGTTATTGTAGGCCTTAGAAACTTGGTCCTATAGCATCTCATAGATTTCCAATACCTCTCACGGGGTTTGAGATACGAGCCTCAAAAGTTTGATGTCCAATCATGCTTAGTGCACCTTGGCAACAGTTTGTTCCGGCATGGTCCGGAATGTTCTAGTGACTCAGTAGTCAAAATGGGGTTTTCTCTTTCATTTACCTACCCAAATGGAGCTAATGACATAGTCCATTCAGTGTTGGGACAAACAATTTGGAAGAAACCCACTGGTGCAACTTTCAACCGACCCTCACTGCAAGTTTTAGCATCAAGAGAGACTGGCATGCCAAATTCAAACAAATTTGAATCTCCCAAAATGGAGAGAGGTTATTGTAGGCCTCAGAAATGTATTCTTTTAGCATCTCATGGATTCCTGATACCTCTCACGAGGTCTGAGATACGAGCCTCAAAAGTTCACTTCCCAATCATGGTTGGTGCACCTTGGGGAGACTTTGGTCTAGCATAGTCCAAAAAGTTCTAGTGACTCAGTGGTCGAAATGGGGTTGTCCCTAGTGTTTACCCACCCAACCGGAGCTAATGGCACAGTCCATTTGGTGCTAAGACAAATGGTTTGCTAGAAACCCACTGGTGCAACTTTCAATTGACCCTCACTGCAAGTTTTGGCATCAAGTGAGACTGCAGTGCCAAATTCAAACAAATTTGAATATCCCAGAATGGAGAGAGGTTATTGTAGGCCTCAAAAACATGGTCCTTTAGCATCTCATAGATCATCAATACCTCTCATGGGGTCTGAGATACAGGCCTCAAAAATTTTCTTCCCAATCGTGCTTAGTGCACCTTGGGGACACTTTGGTCTGACATGGTTTGGAACGTTCTAGTGCCTCAGTGGTCGAAACAGGGTTATCCCTAGCATTCAACTACCCAACTAGAGCTAATGGCACAGTCCATTTGGTGTCAGGATGAATGGTTTGGAAGAAACCCATTGGTGTAACTTTCAATTGACCCTCACTGTAAGTTTTGGTATCAAGCGAGACTCGAGTGTCAAATTGAAAAAAATTCAAATCTCCCAGAATTGAGAGAGGTATTTGTAGGCCTCAAAAGCATGGTCTTGTAGCATCTCAAGGATTTCTAATACCTCTCATGGGGTTTGAGATACGAGCCTCGAAATTTCACTTCCCAATCGTGCTTAGTGCACCTTGGGGACACTTTGGTCTAACATGATCCGGAACATTCTAGTGACTTAGTGGTCAAAATTGGGTTGTCCCTAGTGTTTACCCACCTAACTAGAGCTAATGGCATAGTCCATTCAGTGCTGAGATGAACGGTTTGGAAGAAACCCATTTGTGCAACTTTCAACTGACCCTCACTGCAAGTTTTGGCATCCAGCGAGACTGGAGTGCCAAATTCAAAGAAATTTGAATCCCCCAGAATGGAGATAGGCTATTGTAGGCCTTAGAAATGTGGTCTTGTAGCATCTCATGAATTTTTGATACCTCTCATAGGGTTCACGATACGAGCCTCGGAAGTTCCTATAGAAAGTGCTATATCCAAAGTTTTACGATTTAGATTCAAGTCAACACAAGTTTATCTCATCAAATGAGTCTTTCTCAAATGATGACTTACTAAGGAGGTTGTAATAACCCTCCTAGAAGATCTCTTATCTTTTTCCTTTGTAGTCTTCCCAATGGAATTGAGAGCACTAAAAAAGATTTCTCACAATAATAGCATTCCTCTCATTTTTCTTGTTCACACTAATCTTCAATTTGACTAGTATACATCTCATCTTCTGCATCTTTAACAATTGCACAAACATTTGACATTACTCAACCAACGTCTTGTGGCTAAAAAATTGATCAAAAAGTTTTGAAACCCACAACTGAATGGTTCTTTCTGATCTCTTGCCATCAAAATTTCTCATTATGTTCTCACCAATTTCAAGTAACCATTTAGTTGTTCTTGAAGGTCTCAATTTTGAAGTTTATATTTCTTCCTCTGAAGGGACTTCATTTCTCATATAATTTGGAGATGTGTTACGTTGATTTGGTTCTCGTGTACCATTATCATTGTCAATTCCTTCATATTCAATCGGTGGATTGTCATTGACAATGTCCACACTTCCATTGTCCACATCTACATGTTCATTTTCAAAACCTATATTTTCATCTTAAATACCTACATTATCATTTTTAATATTATTGTCATAAATCATTTCAAATTCATGTTCTTCACTTGAAACCACATTCAAAGGTGGATCTATGCTGAAATCCTCATTAATATTTAACATACCTTGTCTCTTATTCTGATGGGCAACCCTATCCATTTCTCTATACACTTCAATATCTTCATTTGTGAGTCTCCTCTTCTATTTATGCTTTCAATGACTACTACTCCCCATAGTTAGACCAAAAAGGTGATGCAAAAACCTTTGGCAATAGAGAAAATCCAACCAAAAAGTGGATTTTTCTCTTCTCTAGAGATAAAATGTGATTCACTGCAACTTGACTCCCATAATTCTGCCAAAAAATGTGCCTCTCTAGAGGGACCCAGAGAATATTGTTTTTACTTTTCACTAATAAAAATAATCGAATATCCGATATATCCTACCAAAATCTCTCTCTCTCTCTCTCTCTCTCTCTCTCTCTCTCTCTCTCTCTCTCTCTCTCGTGCAGAGGTCTACAGAGAAAATGTAAATGAGTCCAACAATCAAAAAATTCTATACAACCCCTTGTTCAACAAAATAATTGCTCCTTCAAGTGATTCTAGAAGTCAGCTTATTATGCAGGGTACAAACTTAAAGAATGGTTACTATCCAACTCCTTGATCCCATCCAACACTTGGAACACTCCAAGGAACATACAAGGACCCAGTTTCAATAATAGTTTGGCTTCCCTCAACTTTCACAACACAAATATGTACTACGAGAACTAATTCTCCAGTAGTACCTCAGACTAATTTTAGGACAGTGGTTCAAGAATTCCCACAAGGAACTTGAGAGATAAACTAGGATTCTAGGTATTCTTTTGAAGACTGTACCTACCATCCAATGTTAATTCTTCAATCTACTCCAGCACCCCTAAACTTACACAAACCTCACAGGCCAAGTTGGCCAAATTGGGCTTGAAACAGTTTGGTAAAGAACAAGAATGGGTACTTAGATCTTGGAATTGATTTGGAAGCCTTTCCTTACTTAATCCAAATCACAAAACAATCATCTACCAAGTCCTATGACTTTGCCTCAACCCCTGCCCTACAAGTCTTCGAAAGACTGGTTGAATACATGAAGATATTCAACTTAGGGCATGTTCATATGATCCTTAGATTTCCTGAGCCAGACTTGTCATTTAGAAATCTATATTCACATACCCTAACTTTGCAAATCCTAGGAGACTATGGCGATCTAACCATAGAAATACAAGTTAGGGCATACAATCCATGCCAACTCTCAATTTTAGGGTTCACTAGACTAGTCATCGTAAAAATAAAGATACCCTACTCTTACTTCACCAAATTGAACAAAATGACTATAATAGAATACCAATTCAGGAATCCATCGATTCAAAATGTTAATTCCAATCTCCCAATCAACACAGTCTCGTACAGCCAATAAAATGCTCAAAAAAACTATTTATTCTTTTCAAAATTGCTTGAATGTACATCCTATTGCTCTCCTTCTTTCTCGAAAGAGTTCGGATCTAAATACATCATTTTTCAACAGTCATAACTAAAATTGGGATGGTTAAGACCATTGTATAAGTAGTTGCAACTTTCAGCTGAAGGTTGCCAGCAATGTATGTTTCTTAAAACAACTTTTCAAACATGGCTTAACATTTACAACTCCTAAGACCCTAATAAGATGTAATGACTCACAAAACACATAAGTCATATTATTATTCTAAATATGTAAATTTTGGATCCTTAGGACTAAGTAACTTAGGTTTATATGAACACCTTAAGTTCCCTAACCTTACAGTAGGATCACTCTTATTACAAAACAAACATAAACCAACATTATTTTGTGAGATGAATTATCTCCATATGCCTTCCATCATGTCATTGTTCATCCTGTCACTTAGGTACCCCCCCCCTCTCTCTCTCTCTCTCTCTCTCTCTCTCTCTCTCTCTCTCTCTCTCTCTCTCTCTCTCTCTCTCCTTCCCCTTCTCTCTCCTACTCTCTCCCCTTCCTCTTATCTTTCACTCTTACTCTTTGCCCCTCTCTCTCTCTCTCTCTCTCTCTCTCTCCTCTCTCTCTCTCTCTCTCTCTCTCTCTCTCTCTCCTCTCTCTCTCTCTCTCTCTCTCTCTCTCTTCTCTCTCCTCTTCCCCCCCTCTCTCTCTCTCCCTTAGGTATAATATTGAACATATAATATAAATATTTAATAAGTTAATATTATACTATTATACAATAGAATAATAAATAATAATAATATAATACATGCTATTATAAAAATTTATATTATAATACTAATGCTCTACAATGAAACCCTAAAGCTGATGCCATTGAAAGTGTGAAGAAGGATTTGTCCGATAGTTTCCATTTGTCAAGAGAGTTTTTGTGTTTAACAAAGGAAGATCGTGGGATTGAAGATGATGAAAAAGGGCAAGCTTCAGTCAAAATCTTTTAAGGAGGTCGTTAAGATAGGTAAATATTCTAGTTTTGAGTTCCCATTTCTAAATGCTATGCTATTATTATTTAATATTAATATTAAAAATAATAATTTGTAATATATAACTTAAAATTGAAAAAAATACTCAACTAAATTAATATTAACATTAAAAAAATACAATTTAATATGTAATTTGAAATTTAAAAAAATACAATTTAATATGTAACTTGAAATTGGAAAAATGAGTCCAAATGAAATTTTGAACTAGGTGGGAAATTTCAGATATCTGATATTATCGGATATCCAAAAATTTTGGATATCTGATATTATCAAATATCCGATTAGGCTTGGTCTTTGCTTCGACAATACCAACCGTGGATGGTCAACCCTTTAGGCATGTTTAAGAGATTATTTTTGATATTGAGACTTCAACCATGTAGCTGATGACTATTTTTTCACCTGAAATTGATGAAATGAAAAGGGTTTCTTAAAGATATTATCAGCTTTCCATCAATATAATTGTTGTCAAATTTTGAGTTCAATAAGTAATTATTACTTATTTTTCAATTGACTTATCTTTAAATTCGTAATTGACATATTTATTGAAAAACAACTATAACTTTCAAACCGTTTAACCTTTTTGAAATCTGAAACATCCGTCACATTCTATGCTTCGGCTACTATACGGAAAAAAAAAAAATCAATTTTGTAAAGTTTAGAATTAGTTAAGGTGGTCAAACACGAGAGTTTTTTTTATTCTGAAAAAGTTATAGAAGAAAATTCATAATTAATTATTTATTTGGAAAAAAATTACAAAAAAATGTGTCACATCCGTGAATGAGTCTACTACTTATATCTAGAATCTTGGGAAAATATATCATCATTTGATTGTGATTAAGGTGGTTAGACATATTCCACACGGGTTCCCGATCTCAATGTGCCTCTCTCATTGATTCTCCCCTCTTTTGAGCTTCCTTCTGCAATGGTTGTGGCCCCCTCTTCTGAAGATTTTGATGGCTAGGTGATGGTGAATCCCTCGGCTCCTCCTGTGGGCTGGGAAAAGGCATGGGATTCCATGCAGCGTGCCTCTTTGCCAATGGCTACAGAGGAGTGAAAATTTATCTATGTGGAGGGCTGATTGAAATTTTTGAATGCCTGAAGTTTACATGATCTATGTTCCCTAAAAGAGGGCTTTTTGGTTGAAAATGTTTGAGAATGGATGATTAGGGAATTCATTGTAACCCTTTTTGTCAATCATATGGCAATAGCTCTATTTTGCATGTACAGGAAAAGGAATCCATGTTTTCTTTCTGATTCTTTCTTGAAGGAGTCTTTGAATTAGTTTTAATATAAATATATATATGGTGGCTTGTCCTCTTTGGCTTAAAAAAAAAAGGTGGTCAAATATACACATACTTTTTGTCTTTTCCCTGAAATTTTTGTACTACTGCATTGAAATCTAAAATTTAGAACAATTACATAAATTGTTTTTCAGACAAGGGCTACTAGTTTAGAAACTACATTCAATTTCCTACAAATTTTATTCTTACAACTTTTTCACATAAGGTTCATAAGATGTTCAACTTTTTACGTCAAGTTGACTAGCCCTGATTTTCTAATTTTTCATTGCCACTTAAGGCCATAGTTTGGTATACCATGATCCTGCACATACTCTTATTTATTATAAATTTCATTTTTTTTAATATTAATATTAAATGATAATAGCATTAGTATTATATAAGTATTTATATTAGTATTGTATTATATAAATTAGTATTATATTATTATTATTTATTTCTCTATTGTATAATAGTATAATATTAGTATTAAATATTTATTAAAATATTTATATTATAACAATAATATCTAAGAGAAAGAGAGATGAAAACTATTTAGGTTTAAAATATTGATAGGGTTTAGAACAGTGGATGTTTGCACATAAAAGAGATCCTAAACTAATATTTAATACATACATAAAATTCTAATGATAAGGAATATAAATTTGGAAATGCTTCCAAAGAATAATGAAATTAGATAAAATGAAATACATACCTCATAACATAGAAGATCTAGAAATACCTATTTTTTGGTGCCTATATCATGTTTTTCTAGAAATTTTACAACTAGATTTGGAACAGAAACACAGAGACTGAGAAAACCCATAAATATTTTTCCTTTCTGAACCAGGTCGACCTTGACCCAAATACGAGGTGCAATTATGCCCGTTTATGTTGACCTTGACCTCCACTACTCCAACGGAAATTATGTTCACAAATCCTGAAAGTTTGTCGAAAAGGGTATCCAAATCTTCTCTGCAACTCCCAAATTAATGACTATAAATATCTGAAAATGGTGTTTTGGGGTGGCTATATAGGTCTTTTCCTTAGTCAAGCCCTCATTTTGGTGATTTCCACCTCCATGAATAACCATATGTAATAGAATATATGTGTGTGTTGCTTGAAGGAAG
>BSBK01014553.1:0-67500 GCA_027943335.1 Chamaecyparis obtusa
TAATATATATACATAAGAGAGAGAGAGAGAGATGTGATTGTTATAGTGGTATTGAGTTGCAGGGTCAATAAAAATAATACAGACTTTCTCCTTACAATGCCTGAATATTTTCTTGGTATAGAATAACAAATAGAATACAAGTGAACATTGAGGATTTATATATGGAAAAAGTGAGTTGATCATGTAATGAATTGTGACATATTCTTAGATATAACATATAGTTAATAGATGCCCCTTATAAGTATGTATGATTTTTCTAATTACGTTCACACCCAACAATTTGAGAAGTGATAGGGCAAGAGTCATCAATCTTAACCAAGAAAACTAATTTATATTTTAGTCAACATGTGTTAAATATAATGCATGCACACACACACACACACATATGTACATGTGCACACATGTGGCATACATCGCACATATGCAATGGATAGTTTTGGAGAGGCAATTGTTATAGGGTATTATGTTGGGAGGATCACTAAAAATAACATAGACTTTCTTATTACAATGATTGAGTATTTTCTGGGGATAGAAAAATAAATAGCATACAAGTGAACACTTAGGGTCAATACATGACAAAGTGTGTTGATCGTGTAATGATTTGTGTTAATTTCTTGAATATAACATATGGTTAAGAGATGCTCCTTACAAGTATGATTATTGTTCTCTTTGATGAGGCATATTAATGCCATATTTTAAGATTCCCTAGGATGATATTTGCTAGACCTTTTTCCCTATTTTGATACATTTTACTTAAGAATGCTATGCTCTTTTTGTTATTATGTGGCATGCTACCATCAAATTTATATCATGGTTTACATGTAATTAAATATGCTATACTTGGACAAATTACTATGTTACTTGTTTTGAAGTTATAGTTATGTTTTTAATAAGTAAAGTAATAATGAATGGTTTATGTGTATTTTTGTAAATGATTGCCATGAATGTCTTATTTTAACCTTTAAGGTGCAATGCATCAAAATAGAAAATGTTGTTTTGACCAGGTAAAATGAATTCATTCACTGAGTGCTCAACCTGGTCTTCCAACAAGTTACAACAAAGGAAGTATTAAGCGCAGTACCTGATAAAGGTTTCCAGAAGAATACGGTGGTAGTCATCCAGAGAAGACTAAGGTGGCGTGATGAATTCCCTGAGAAAATCTAGGCAAAGAGAGGGAAGTTATATTTGTTGTCACAACAACTCTTTCCTCTTTTCTAGGTCTTATCTATTCCAGCTTTAATAGTTTTCCTTATTTTCAGTCAATAGTGTTGTAATAAAGATCCGCCTATTTCTATGGTGTAGTTAGAGAAGTAGTTAGAAGTTTTCCTTTAAATAAAGCCCTGCTCCTATGTGAGAAAGGAGGGCATTATCATGTTTACTGGCAATATAGTTTTCTGTTACTTCTCTAGTTTATGAATCTTTGTACTCAATAATTCAATCAATAAATAAATGAAGTGTTGAGATTTAACTGTGCATATTTTTTTATTAGAATACTCATCCAAGGGAGCCCACTTGGTGATAAATCCATAGTTAGATAGATTCATACTAGTTAGAATCATTTCCTATATTTATGCTATTTCAATGCCAAGTGTTGAACTGTTCCTACAGCCAAAGCCACGGATCAGCTGACGCTTCCTACAACCAAAGCAGTGGAACAACAAAAGTACCATGGCTTAGTTTGTAAGAGTCTTCATGTTTTGTTAGTATCTACATTTCTGTAATTTCCATTTCGGTAACTTAAGAATCATTCTAGCATTTATTCCCTGAAATCATAGAATAGTTTCCTTTCAGTATTTCTTTCATGTAGCAATGATAAAATGTATGGTTTAGTGATTCCTAGTGCATATACTTTGTTGGCCTGTTTCATGTAAAACATTTTTGGTTTGACATACTAAATGAGTTTTTATGAAGAGGATAAACTGCTTGGACGGATGTTGAATCCCTGAGTCCAAAATTACACCTAGTTTTTGAAACTTTATAAAAAGTGATCATTTTGGTGCCATTGTTGGGGACGGTGCTGAACCAAGTCCTCACTAAGCTATTCGTAGGATTTTTTTATTTCGAGCCTTAAGTAGAATACATTTTCCATTGACAAACACTATAAATTGCATCACTCCCTACTACATGCATGCATAATAGAAGAAGAGATGCCAGAGGAAGGTACTTTCCAAATCAATCCAACCACCCATTTGAAGAGGAGAGCCCATTCATTGATGCCACCATTGACCTCCCCAAGACTACATCTTCATCCTCGTCCTCTGATGAAGAACACCTTGCCTCCTTTGAAGAGAAACCTAAAATTAATGCATTTGCTGAAGTCTTCTCTCATCTACGAGCTTGATTCCCTGAGAATCATGTAAGACAAGAAAACTCCTTACAACTAGTCATCTACCATCCTCCACATCATCCACCACCTCTACAGCCTAGAAATCCTCCAAGGATGGTGAATCCCACCACATTTCCATTTCCTATCATTGACCAACGTGACAATAACAACCTTAAAAATATACCTTTTTATGCCTTGCCAAAATTCTATGGTCTTGTGACAGAAGACCTAGATACCTTTCTCTTTGAGTTTGATATCCTATGTAGAAGTTATGACTACACCATCGATGCCCACAAGCTCAAACTCTTTCCTGTGACCCTTAAGGAGTCTGCTTTGTGTTGGTTCATGGGCCTAAGGCATGGTGTTGTCCATGATTGGATAGAAATGTAGGCTGCATTCTTTCTTAAATATAAGGAGTATTTTCGAGGAGCCAATATGCAAGGGGAAGACATCTTTAAAATGACTCAAAAAGAGGATGAGACACTTGAAGACTATGTGTCACGGTTCATGTTTAGCCTACAAAAGAATACAGAGCATGTGCTTAATGGAGAATCTCAGAAGTTGCTTTTCCTAAGAGGCATACAAGATGGATGCACTAAAGCACTAGACTTGATGGCAAGAGGGGATATAACCCAATCTACCTAGGATGATATAAAAAAGATATGCACATCAAGTACTCCAGAGCCGCCAGTAAGAGAGGAAGGGGATACATGACCACAATGGGAAAGACAAATGGTACAGATGCTTCCAGATCAGAGATAACACATCTCTTGTCTGACTTTAAAAAAGATATCATCAATAATATGGCCATGCAACTGGATACCTTGCAGGCAAAGGAGAAGCACGAGGAAGCAGAGGCCATGTTGGCTGAATTCTGTCCACACTGTAGATAGAAGAATAGAGATTTCTAGTGTAAATTGGTTGCTAATATGGAGACTACCCAGATGCCAACTGACTACAAGCCAGTTGAACCAGTAGATGAGCAGTTATTCTTCGTTGCTCAACAACGACCATGGGTGCAAAGACAAGGTATGCCTCAGGATCCAGTTACATTCAGTAATCCATTTTATAACAATCAATGGAAGCTTCTATGAATTATCAAAATCCACCTTGGAATAACTATCTGAATCAGTGGCAAAATTACCCTAATCCATAGTGGCAGAACCCTCAGGGGAATTGGCAATAACCCCAGGGGCATGGCAACCACAACAAGGTAATTGGAAAAAAAAAGCCTCAGTGGCGAGGAGATCATCAATGGCCAAATCAGCCTCAAGGATATTTGAATTGACCTTCTTAGTTTCCATAGTAACAAGCACTCTTGCCATCACCAACAACCAATAATCAACCTCTAAAGCTTACAAAAATACCTCCACAACCACAAACAAAACCAAATAACAGGCCTCCCACACCTCAACAAAGTGTGTATGCTACTGACCAAACATAGTACCCCATGCAGTATCCTACCTATTCAATCACACTTGATGATATACACCTACGGTCTATAACTACTCTCACTACTCCTGAGCACCCAATCATAACTGAAGTACCCTAGCAAGAGCCTACCCAAACTGAAATCACTCTTCCTCTTCTAGTACCACAACCTATACCTAATAAAAGCCACCCTACTAGACCACCTTTTGCACAAAGGCCATAGAACGACAATCCTAAGCCTACTGAGGAAGCAACATTTAACATCCTTGATCAGTTAAAGAACATCAATGTCCAAATACCTTTATTTCAAGCAATTAAGGATGTTCCTACATATGGAAAAGCCATCAAAGAATCCTGCTTCAAGAAACTTGGCCGCAAGAAAAAAAATCTCCAAACTGTCCATGTATTGGGAAAGCTAGCTGAAATAATGTTAGGAAAGCTTACCATCCCAAAATATTCTAACCCAGGCAGCCCTATTGTTGAAGTCATTACTAATGGGACAACTATTAAAAATACATTGGTAGATCTTGGAGCCGCTATAAATGTAATGACCAGGGATATAATGCAATAGCTTGGTATAACCAACCTTCAAACCAAACCCATTGTCCTACAGCTTGCATAATTTCCACTAAAAAACCTAACGGAATGGTGGAGGATATAGTTGTTGACCTCGAATCCTAGTCTTACCTAGTTGATTTCATGATACTGTCACCCAAAGATACACTAGGGAGATATCCAATTATACTTGGCAGGCCTTGGTTAGCCACCGATGATGCTTACATTGGATGTCTCTTAGGGGATATGACCATCTCTGATGGTCAGCATACAAAGACTCTAGTCTTGTATCCACTAGCCCATCCTCAAATGGAATCAGCCTCACCAATATGGCCTGACATAGGAGAAGAATCTGAGGTTATAAACTCAATATCTCAATTAATGATGTTAAAAAGAGATCCCCTCTTGCAACTCTAGGAATAAGACAAAGTGATCACCAATATCCTACAAAATCAATATGGATCAAACCCAGACTCTCTAGCGTGTTCTTCCAATAATTGCTCTCTGCAAGTTTTAAGCCCTGATTACCAATGGCCTTCTCCTGCAACCAAATAAGTTTATCACCAATTACTTCCCCATGAGATATTAGAACCCTCATTAATGGACGCATCCATGATAGAGCTGACTAAGCAAATAGAGGTGTCTCCTGGCCGTTCCCTGAATATCAATAGCAAACTCACTCTGCAGTAGCAAACATCACTGATTAAAATGTTGGCGGCCCATACTACATCATTTGTTTGGGATTATTTTGACATGAAAGACTTGGACCCAAAAATATGTACCCATAGGATATATCTAAAATAGGACAAACCTCTAGTGAGGCAATTTCAAAGATGAGTAAACCTAGCATTATGAGAAATAGTCAAAATAGAGCTGCCAAAACTCCTCAATGTTGGATTTATTTATCCCATATCAAATAGTCAGTGGGTTTCTCCATTAGTAATTGTGCCAAAAAAAGGAGGAAAATGGTGTGTGTGTGGGCTATAGAGAACTCAATAGTGCAACTAAAAAGGATCACTTTCCCCTTCCATTGATTAACCAAGTATTTGACTCATTGGCAAGCAAAAAGTATTTCTCCTTCCTAGATGGGTATAGTGGGTACAACCAAATCCAAATCTTTCTAGAGGATCAGGAAAAGACTACATTCACTTGACCTTGGGGGACCTTTTCCTATTTAGTTGTTCCATTTGGTCTCTGTAATGCCCCAGCAACCTTTCAATGAGCAGTTATCAACATCTTTGTTGATATCTCTCATGACTGTATGGAGATTTATATGGATGACTTCACAACATATGGTGAAACTTATGATGAAGCCTTGAAAAACCTAGACAAAGTCTTGAAAAGGTGTGAAGAACATAGCCTATCTCTAAATAGTGAAAAGTTCTTCATGATGATGCAAGAAGGGACAGTGCTTGGTCACTATATATTTGTTGCAGGAGTACAAGTGGACCTGACCAAAATTGAAGTCATTCAAAACCTTCCAACACAAACCAAGCAAAAAGATGTCCAAAGTTTTCTTGGACATGCTAGCTATTATAGAAGGTTCATCAAAGACTTTAGAAAAATGGCTAGTCCCCTTCATTCTCTACTCACCAAAGATTCAGAATTTACTTGGAGTCCAAGTTGTGATCAAGCCTTCCTGTAGCTGAAGTTAGTTCTAACTGAGGCTCCTATTTTATGAGGACCAAATTGGGAACTTCCATTCCACATTCATACTGATGCCTTAGATCATGCAGTAGGAGCTATTAGAGGCCAAAAGGAAGACTAAGTAGAGCATGCTATATATTTCATCAGCAAGAATCAGCAAGGAGCAGAACTAAATTACACAGTCACAGAAAAGGAGCTTTTGGCCGTTATCTATACTCTAAAAAAATTATGCCACTACATCATAGGCTACTAGATATTTGTGCATACTAACCATGCAGCCATTAATTATCTTGCTAATATGCTTGCAATCACAAGCAGACTAGCCAGATGGCTTCTATTGTTACAAGAATTTGATATCACCATCGTATATAAGCCAGGCAAGTCAAATGTGGTTGCAGATTTCCTCTCACGATTGCAAAATGAAGATGAATCACAACTCATTAATGATAGCTTTCTTTCAGCCAAAACATCTTGGTATGTTGATATTGCCAACTACTTAGTCTCTCAAAAGGTACATCCCTATTTCTCACCAAAAGAAAAGAGACTTCTCATAGAAAAAACTTTCAACTTCTCATGGATTGCTGATTGTCTATTCTATAATGGATCTAAGAAAATACTGAGAAGGTGTGTCAAGGAGGATGAAACTTATGACATCCTCCATGCTTGTCATGATGAGCCTTTTGGGGGGCATTTTGAAACCAAAAGAATAGCAATGAAGATATTGAACACAGGATATTACTAGCCAACCCTCCATAAGGATGTTGTTAACTATACAAGGAAATGTGACTGATGTCAAAGGATGGGCAACCAACAAAGTCTGACGAGATTCCCCTCTTTCCTCAAGTGGTAGTAACCCCATTTGATAAATGGGGGTTAGATTTTGTCGGACCCATTAATCCATCATCAAATGACAATTCTTACATTCTTGTATGTACAGACTATGTCACTAAATGGATGGAGGTACGTGCTATGAAACATGCTTGAGATAATAAGGTGGTTGAATTTTTATATGAATAAATCTTCACACGATAATGTGTACCAAGAGAATTGGTTACTGATCAGGGTGCTCAATTCACATCAATGCTAATTACTGCCCTTATGAATAAATATAATATTCACCACAGGAAATCAAGTCCATATCATCCACAAGCGAATGGGCAAGTAGAAATAACAAATAGGGAGATAGAGGCCATCTTAACCAGAACAATGTAATTACATTAAAAGTACTAGAGCACAAGGTTGCAAGAAGTAGTCTGGGCATATCAGACAACCTTTAAAATGACAACTAGTTTCACACCCTTTGAACTGGTTGATGGAAAGAATGTTGTCATGCCTATTGAATTTGAGCATAAGACCTTGAGAAAAACATTACAATTAAGCATTGATCTTCTAATAGAACAATGCAACAGGATCCTGTAGCTTAACCAACTGGATGAAATGCCAAAGGTAACCTTGCAGAACACATAAATGATCCAGATACAATGAAAAAGGTGGCATGACTCACATATCCTCACCAAACGGTTTGCTCCTGGTGACTAGGCTCTCTTATACGACTCTCATTATCAAGAAACCCAAGGTAAGCTTACTACAAGATGGCTTGGTCCTTATGAAATTAAAAATATCTATGCTAATGGTGTGGTTCATTTATCAACCATCGACCCCATATGTTTTAAGTTATTGGTAAATGGGCACAGACTCTGTCTATACCATAAATCACAAACAAAGATCAAGTTTCTACAGTAGTTTGAGATTTCTTCTGTCGTAGCTGAATCCCCTATGGCTGATAAAGCTCCTATAGCTAATAAACACTTTGAAGCCAATGGACCTCCTCTAGCTGAAGAATCCACTACAACTTATGGACTTCCTCCAGCCGAATATTCTCCTGCAGTAACCAAAACCCTTGGGTCATTACTTTAATTCTACATGAGTGCAGTCATAATAAAGTTTTCATTTCCCACAAAAACATTTATTGCAATAATAAAGAACACATCACATCACATCCAATTACCTTTATCTTCCATATCCACCCATCCATCACATCATCATTCCGCAATGTGTTACTTTTTTTTTGGCACACGTCACTCAATCTTTTCGAATTTCATCATTCACAACAATTATATTCCAAGTACGCATAAATTTATTATTTTAAATGCTATTTACTTACTTTAACATTATTATAACTACTACCTCAATTAATTTATCAATATGTCCAAGTACTTGTTAGGAATGGTAACATTAAGAGGGGGGGGGGCGGTGAATCAATGTTCTATACTTTATTTCTTTTTCTCAAGTATCTTGAATCTTAACTTTATTGCTTAACTACAGAACTGAATATCAATGCAAGTAAATTAAACATTCATAACACATGACACCAAATATGATTACGGGGAAACCCAAATAGGTAAAAACCCCGGTGGGAATTGACACCCACTAAGAACTGCACTAGTGTTTTATGATCCCTATTAGAAGATCTTGAAACTCTGTTAGGAGTTATTCTTTACAATTCTTTTAGTACAGTGACCTAGTCAAGGGTCGGACCCTGTTAGGAATATTTTATAATTAAACCTATTAGGGGGGGGAACACACTATCCTAGAGCTCACTTCTCAAGTGGTGAAGGCTACAACCTTCTGGATATCAAATACACACTATATCTGCAAGGTGAATTATTGATGTGACACTGCTTGTCTAATCAGTTCCTTTTGTGTTTTGATGCTTTAGCCTCTTGTAAAGCTCTATCACATTTTATTTTCTCTTCACATACTTCTTCTCTACTTATCCTATCTCTATTTCTCATTCCATACCGAATTACAAGCACACATGTCTTATTTATATGCGTATACAAAACTCTTCATCAAGTTGGCCTATAAATAATTACATACAACACTTCCAAATGAATTGGATCAAGCATGTTTACATATAATAATATTAACATGTCTATGACCTAAATACAATAGGCATATAGCCTTTACAAAACAATATTACAAGCACCAACCAAAATAAAAATAGTCAGCTCCATGCTCTATTCTGTTCTGTCGCTCACTGTTTGTGCCACTTCATCTGACTATAACTTCCTCATATTGACTCATATAATCATACACACTTGCGTCGATGCTCTGTTCACTTGGTGTTTTTCTATCTGCCTAGTCTTCCATACTTAGCCATATATCTGATCTTCTACATTATGTGTTGACTCCAAAACCTCATATGACTTTGTTTCCATAATGAAAACACTAAATATAGTCATATAATTCAGTATAGTCAACTTGCCAACAATCTCTCCCTTTTTCATTAATGGAAACAAAGGAATATGGCGAAGTTACTAAATGTATCCTTATACAATATTTTCTAATGCATACTCTAACTTATATCTCCCCTTTCACTATGTACTATACTCCCTTTTACATCATGTACAAAAATCCATATTATTCATATAATATACTCCCCCTTTGACATTAATGACAAAGGTTCTCAAAAATGTATCTACAAGTACTTACATAGTAAGGACATCCAGATATGCTATCTCTAGATTAGCAATCTCATTCTGCCAAAATTTCTTTTGTGTGCCTATTGTCTGGAGATGGGTGCACAAAGCATATGTTAACTTCTCCATCTTCTCCAAATCTATACATGGACCTTGATCATATGTCACCATAATGGCATCGATCTCCTTGATGTTCTGGTTCAAGACATCTAATGAGGGCGCAAGAGCATTTCTTAGTTGTGTTTGCCTTGCCCTTATCTTGGACATTTCTTTCTCTGCCTTCTCTATTTTGTCCACCTAACCCTGGTATACATTATTGCACATGTTCACATCTATAGAAGGGTCTTCTACTGATTTCCTCACTTTTTCTATCATAGCTTCTGCCTCCTGAATTTTCTTATAGAGGTCTGCAGTCAACTTGTCTTGGTTCATGTAGTTTGCTATGATTTTCCTTCCTTGAGCTGCAATCTCCTTTAGTGAAGCTTGACCAACCTTGAGAGAGCTAAGGTCAAGTGTGAATTTACTTATTAGCTCATTCAACCTCTTCTTTAGATACTTTCCTTCTGCTACTTTGGCTGCTGATTCTTCTAGGCTAGAAAGATTAGTTTTGAAGCTTGTCAAGATGGTACTAACATCATCCATAGAATGTACCTTTGTCACCTTCTTCTCTTCTGGTAGTAGACTATTCAGGATATTGAATGATTCAACAAATAGAGGGTTTCTCATCACTTGTTTCTCCTTAGCCTTTGCCATAACAAGGACATTGATTTTGATAAGGTCTTCTTCTCCCCATGAATCCAAGCTTGTAGTATCAGGGGTCAAACTTGACAACAATGATGCTGATGGCATAGGAGTGATAGGTGTGTTGTCCATCACTTTTTTCTTTATCCTTATTGGTATTTCAACAGAGGCTTTATTTGTTGGTTCTTTTCCTTTCTCCTCATCTTCTTCTTTCTCCTCTTCTTTACCTGTTAGATCCTCAATCAGCACTTCTTCTTGTTGCTTAGGTGAATTATCACCGCATAGTATTTCTACCTCTTGTGTACTCACAAAGGCTTCCTTAAATTTTTCCAAGTCTTTTTCAGTGGCCATCATTGATATCTCCACATTGTCAATCATTATTGTGTCATCTTCTTGTGTTCTGGGCATGGGTGCAGACTTTACTTCATCTGTAGACACTGTCACTAAGGGTTTTGATTCTTGTGGACCTGTTAATGGTGCATTTGTGATCTCTAACTCCTTGGATTTCTTAGAGGGCACTTGAGTTGTGGGTGTAGTAGGTGGATACATGTGCCTGTTTAAGAAAACTTTCTCAAATGCTTTCTTAGTCTCTTTTTGCTACCAACTCATAGTCTATACCCATTATTTGTAGAGTTCTCAATTTTGTTCTTAGGTGCGGCTTCACTAGATCTAACAATGGTGTTTTCTCTTCTAATGAGCATACAGAGAGGCTTTCATCTAAAATATTTTCCCTTATTCTGAGGTCTTCCTCAATAGCCTGTCTCTTCAAGAATTCTAAAATGTTCCATACTTTGTATGGAATAACTATCTTAAGTTCCAAGACTATCTTCTTGAACTTAATCATATGCTTGATTATCATTCCATGGATCTTTGACTTATCAATCTCATTATACATATCATATAATTTCTTTATCTGATCAATTCTTCCTTCATCAACAATCCTAGTTTTCAATACTTGAAGACTAGGTCTGAAACCTACCCTAGGAGGAGCTTGAGTGTTCTTCCTTAGACTTCTGGTTATCCTAGAGGATGGATGACTTGTGTTGGTCTCCTTCTTCCTCTTTGGCATCATTTTATACTTAGGAGGTGATGTGGATTCTACATCAACTGTATCTGAGGGTGCAGGGGTGCTCTCAGTAGTTTCTCTCTTCTTTTCCTTAGGATCATCTGATTTCTCATCTTTTGCTTCACCAATGGGTGCGCTCTCAAGTTGCATTGCAATATTGGCTTCCCTTGCCTTATCTAGATTAGCTTGTGTCACACCATGAATCTTCAATATTTCTGAGGTAATTTTGGAAGCTTTCTTCTTGGTCGCAGCACTATTAAGAACTGCATCAACTTCCCTTGTCTTTTCTTTATAGGTACCCCATCTAGGGTCATTGGGATACTTTGGTGCTATAAGGAGGACTTGTGCATATGCCTCTAAGATGTGTTCCTCTAGTTCATACCCAAGTGGATGAATCCATTTGGTCCTTGGTTCCACTACTTCCATACAAGTGGTGTCTGTCTCCACCATGAAACATATACTATCTTTGTACTTCTCAACTATACTTTCAGGAATCCTATACCTCATATGCATTTTTATCCTGAATGTTTTGAGTTCTAACTCTATGTAATCCTCCAAGGTGCTTTTATTAGATGCCTTGAATGAGATTTGTGGCATAGTAAGAAGACTCTAGTCAAGATACAAGTCTAATACTTTACCGACTATGTAGAAGTACATATGTATGATAAGTGATCCAAATATGAAAATATTACTCTTATCATGCTTAATTTCCCTTATGCTATCTATCAATTATACATGCAAGACCTCACACAAATTGAATTCTCCATTTTCTCTTACCAATCTAATAGTTGCTAGAATAGTGGCTGCGAACACACTATTAACCCTGTTTGTATGTTGAAATTTGTACCCAAGTATCATAGACATCAATTTGATGTCTTTCTCCTCAATCAGCTCAATGGTCATGCCGTGCCTATCACTGTGGGATTTACATGCCTATTCTACTAGTTTCCTAATATCTTTGCCAACTAGAAGAATGGCACCTAACTTTGAGAGTCCTATCATCTCATGGATGAGATAAGTGGTTATTATTACAAGGACTTCTCCTATCCAGAATAGGTCATCATGAATCCTACTTAATAGAATCTTAATCCACTCTGATTCATAAAACTCATATGTAGTATCATATTCAATGATTGGATGATTCTCAAGGTGCACGAACTCAACAGTGAATGTTTTATTTGGATTCATCATTGTTTCTAGGTGCGACCTAATCCTGTCTAAACCAACTAGCCCTTTCTTACAATAGATGTAAGCGCGTATGTCCTCTACATGCATGAAACCCATTGGGGTTCTTTAAAATTCTCCTTCTAGGTCATCTAGGGTGGACTTAATTAAAAAAAATATCTTTCTTTTAGTAACATCAAATACAACTGGTGTAGCCATGACTTACTTGATTAAATGTTTCTGAATGGTTTCCAAGGGTTTTTGAGATGACACATCGAGCTAGGGCTTCGTAAAAAACTATTTTCCTTCTTCATTAATTGATTCAACTACAACACTTCTTCACTCAACTGCTTGATCTTTAGTGCTCTCCAAACACTCAACTTAGAATGCAATGTGTGAATAATGAATATCTGATTGCTATAAAGTAACTTTTCTACCATTAATGCTTGCCACATAAATACATAATGCAACTTTTGAGTTTTGGTCTTCTTCTCTTCTAACAATTAGGTAGTTCACTCTTGCATATTGCATCACATAGTCTCCAAATAGTTGTAGTCCAAGGTGCATACTCTGAGAGTGAGTATACCAGCCGCACAGGGGTCTAGAGCTAATCTAGATCCCCCTATGACCATGAAGGTCATTTAACTATAAATAGGAGGTGCATCCATTGTGGATGCATCCTCAACTATTTCATCAACATTATCCTTCTTTTCTTCCTTCCAAATCAAGCTCACATCTTCTAAAGCTTGCACAAACTTGACTTATCCTACTTCTTCTACTATTGAACCTTCTAACTTTTTAGGGCTTTCTTGTCTTTGTGCTTTTGTTCTACAGAACCTAGAAATGTGTCTAGCCTTGTTACATGAGTGAAAAGTGACTGGAGGCCTAATATTCCTCAGCACATTCATGTGGGTTACCATACTGCATTGTTTGGTTGTGTGACTGACATAATTGCATATCTAACATGTAATGTTCTGAAAGTTTCTTACATTCTGCTGTGGATGATTTCTCTAACTTTTCTGATTCTAATTTCTTTGATTTGATCTACAATTCATAGCTCTATAACCAAACTTATTGTATGAATAACAATAACCATTGAAAGGTCTTACCTCTTTACAATTTCTTGCTATGTGACCATGCTTGTTACAAGCATAAAAAGTTTTGTTTACTAGCTTGCACTTTGTTGGAAATATGGCTAAGTAAGATACCTAGATGTTGTCATTATGGCAACATATGATCTATGTGAAGAACGTAGATGATAGAGACCAAGTATGACAGAGCGCAGAGCAAAATTGTCTAAGTATAAGCAGTATTTTCCTAGTGTACCCAGAGATAGTTTTGATTGGCTACGTCGATTGAAGTAAGTTCAATGCTTGTACACTTGAACATAGATACTATGATGCATATTGAAGACTCACTTGAGAGTGCAAGTTTGTATGACATGTACAGAAGAATTTATTGCAGTATTACTAGAGACAGTGTTAAAGCCGATAGGACGGAGACAAAGACATAATTGGTAAATAGTTAAGGGATTATTTTGTTTATCAAAATAATGTCTTAATCATATAAAGGGATGACATCCTAGATGTTAACCCTTGGGAAATGCATATTAAAATGTATTTTGTAAAGTGCTTCATGTTTAGTAAAGCTGACTGTAAGAGTTATTAGTCCTAATAACTTGTATAAATGTAAGGCATATGGAATGGGAAGAAGAGTAATGAAATAGATGATATAGTGAACATATATGTGAAAGGTATTGATGCAAAGTTGTGAAACACAAGCAAGAAAGTATAAGGTTATGTACCTTGCCCTATTTTGTAATCAGTAATTATTGTAAATTACATGTTTGGGTAGTGGGCTCATCTTGTAATCATTCCATTTTGTACTACCAACTCTTAGCAGGGTTGAGGCTTCTAAAAAGGCCTATAGTCTCTTAATCAGGACCGAGACACTATATATATGTAACAGGCTCCTAACAGGGTCAACATCCTTAACATGATACTTTTGATTAGTGGGTCTTTGTGGGTACCATCCCCACCAGGGTTTTCCCTTGGCTAGGGTTTCCTCGAGAACAAATAATGTGTTAGGAGTTCTTTTTCTTTACTGTTATGCATGTTGGATATAATTGTCTGAGGGAGATTGTTGGATACAATTGTCTAAATTCTGTGTTGTCTTTGATGTCACACAAATGTCATATCAATAAGTAGTTTTTTGTGTCTACCGAGCTCAATCAGTCAGCAAGGCAGTTTTCAGTGTCTACCAAGATCTCTCAGGTGTCAAAGGAAAGTATGGCAGAAAATAGTGTTAACCAAGCTTCCATGGTTATTGAAGGAAAGTTAGTGTTTACCAAGTTCACTTCATCTCCAAAGGATGTTGCAAAATTCATAGTGGTAACTGAGTTCACTCGGTCACCAAAGGAAATCTTTTCAGGATTAGTATTTACCAAGCAAGGTCAGCCCAATAAAGGATTTTGTTAATTTGAGAAATAAAGTTTTTTTATTCCAACAGACTATTGTAATGAGTGTTAATGTTTGTAATGATTATTAGTGCTGACTTGACAATCTGAATGGTATATATAGAAGGTCAAGTGGTGAATTCAAAGTGTGAAGAATAATGTGCAAGTGTGGAAGTTTGTGAGTGAACATGCAAATCATTTTGAAGGAAGGTGTGTGCGAATTTTGAAGGATGGTTAGTTATCCTTGAGGAGCATCAAAGATTTATTTGATCAGGAAGGATCTAGTGAAGTAGAACAGAGATCTATAATCAACAATTCAGTTGCATCATTATTCAAGTCATTTCATTGTTACTTTCTTACCATTGTAGAAGTGATTTCAAAATCTCTTAACCAAGTTGGTTTAACATCCATTTTATAAATCCTCTAACAAAGTGACAGTTCTATTGAATTGTTCAAAGACCTCTTACAAGGCCACTCTCAACAGGGTGATTAAATCCTCTAACAAGGTCACACCTAACAGTGTGTTTTGTAACCTTTTACCGGGTTGGCTCCTAACAGGGCATCACTTCAGAAGAGTGAAAAATAGTAACTAGTTACATTGATGGTTTTTCCCATATTAGGTTTCCACATTAAATCTAGTGTCTCTTGTGTTCGTGTTATTTTCTTTATGAATGCATGTTAATCACTGATGAATGCTTAAGAACAGTTGTAATTAATACTCACTGCAATAATCGAGTTACAACATTTCTTTGTATGTTTACCGAGTGACATCAGTAAATGAATTAATAAGACATCTAAGGGATCTGTGGTAATATTTTTATGATTAACTGATTCACCCCCCCCCCCCCCTCTCAGTTACTCCATCTATATTTCCAACAATTGGTATCAGAGCATTTGGTGCTTGTAGGAAGGGTTTCAAGGACCTAAGCTAAAGATCAGGATGTCTTACAAGAGAGAAATTCCAAGGCTTAACAGAGATAACTTTTTATCATGGCAAGGTTTCATGAGACTTCATCTAGCTTCCATTGGTGATTCAAGATGCAAATATCTTGATGAAGAATATACAGTTCCTACTGGCACATTATCTATTGAAGACATTGCAGAGAAAAAGAACCATAACACCATGATGATAGACATTGCATTAGCTCTTAGCTATGAATAATTTGATGAGATCAAAGACTGCACAACCGCTTATGCAATGTGGAACAAGCTAAAGAAAATTTATGGTGGTGATGACAATGTGAAGAGACCCAAAGCAGAAAGCCTAAGAGGACAGTTTGATCAGATGAAAATGAGAGAAGATGAAAATATTGCAAAATATGTTGAAAGGATCAAGGCAAGTGTTAGTGCAATTAGAGCTTCTGGAGGAACAATTGATGATGAAACAGTTATAAGTAAGGTTTTCAGAACATTACTCCCTATCTATGCAATAAGAGTATCTTCTATTCAAGAAAGAAGATGTGAAGAAAATCACAATATAACTTTGGATGCCTTAGTTGGAAGATTGACAGCCTTTGAATTGGATAACTATGACAACTATGTTCCAACTTCTAAAAATATTGAATCAGCATTTGAGGCCAAACTTTCACTTAAGAAGGGCAAGAAAATCCATTCAGAAAGTGAAGAATTAGAGGAAAGTTTTGATAGTGATCCTGAAGTTATTGAAGCATTACTTGCAAAGAAATATTTTAGAGGTAGAGGTAAATATAAAGGTAAAACTCCCTTAATCTATTTGTCATGTGAAGAAATTGGTCATATTGCAACTAGGTACCCAAACAAGCAAAGCAAGGATGAGAAGAAAGGTCACAAGTACAATGGCAAGAAGAATTTCAAATCATTCAAGGATAAAGGTAAGAAAACATGTTTTTTGGCTAAGGATTCTGATGATAGTGAAGAAGAAATTGTCTTCATTGCTATAAAAGATGAATCTGATGATGATGAAGATGAGATGGCACTTATCTCTCATATAAGCAAAAATGATACATGGATCATAGATAGTGGATGTTCACATCATATGACTAGTGACAAAATAAAGTTTGAACATTTTGAGGACTATGATGGTGGTAGTGTAAGGTTTGGAAACAATAAACCTTGTTGTATAAAAGGAAGAGGAAGAATTTCACTAACCAAAGAACTTATATGTGATAATGCATATTGGGTTGAAGGATTAAAGCATAATCTCCTAAGTGTAGAACAACTAATCAACATTGGATTCAAAGTTGAATTCATGCATGTAAAAGCAAGACTGCTGGATGCCAAGGGAAAACTAATTGGATCAGGCAAACAAACCAAAGGTAACCTGTTTTATCTTGATCTTGGTGAATGCTCATGTTTTTTTGCTCAAATTGAAGAAAGTTGGTTATGGCACAAAAGGTTATGTCATGTAAATTTTGATAATATGGTGAAAATAAAAAAATTTAAGAAAGTAAGAGGTATTCCTACTTTGAAGAAACCTGATGTTGGTCTATGCAAGAATTGTCAGATTGGTAAAATGGGAAAGACTAGCTTTAAAAGTAAAAACTATCAGTCTGAAGATATTTTGGAAATTGTGCATAATAATTTATGTGGACCTATTGGAATTGAAAGCTATACCAGAGAAAAATTCTTTATTCTCTTTGTTGATGATTACTCTAGAATGATGACTGTTATGTATTTAAGAGAAAAGTCAGAAGCATTTTATAAGTTCAAATGGTATTTGGCAAGAGTAGAAAAGGAAATAGGGAAAAGAATGAAGTGCTTGAGATCAGATAGAGGTGGTGAATTCATCTCTCATGAATTCAATAATTTTTGCATTGAAAGAGGAATCAAAAGACAGGTATCAGCCCTAGGAACTCCTGAGCATAATGGAATAGCTGAAAGGAGGAACAGATCTATCATGGATTGTGCAAGGACTCTAATGATTGAAAATAACATTTCTATAAAATACTAGAAGGAAGCTATTAGCACTGTAGTTCATACCTTGAACCGAGTATAGTTGAGGAAAGACACATTCAAAACTCCTTATGAGTTATGGTATGGCTATAAACCCAATGTAAGTTACCTGAAAGTATTTGGTAGTAAATGTTACATCTTAAAAGAGTCTAGAAAAGGCAAATTTGATGTGAAAAGTGATGAAGGAATATTTTTGGGATATTCTTGCAAAAGTAAGGCATATAGATGTCTGAATTTGTCTACTCACAAAATCATAGAAAGTGCACATGTGAAAGTTGATGAGTTTGCAAAAAAGATTGAAGAAGAAAGCAAAAAGGAACCAGAGGATTACAAAAGATTTGTTTACATTGAACCTGATACATTGCTAGACACATCTATCAATAAGGAGACTCCATCTACCGAGCCCAATACAGTAACCGAGTCACAAGAAGAAGTTCAAACTAAGTCACAAGGAACTGAGTCTCAGTCTGAAGCTACTGAGAAAATATCTACCAAGCCTAAGCAACCTGAACCTGAAGATGAAATTCAAGAAGATGAAAATGTAACTCATTCAAGAGGCAAGGAACCTGTATTGGCCAAGTATGTTAGGAGGCATCATACACCAGATTAAATTATTGGAGACAAATCAGAAGGTATTATGACAAGAAGTAAACTAAAAGGTACATGTTTACTTGCTGATTTTGAACCTAGAATTGTCAAAGATGCATTTGAAAATGAAAGTTGGATTGAGGCTATGAATGAAGAAATAGAACAAATAGAGAAGAACAAAACATGGACTCTTGTACCTAGGCCTAAAGATAAAAATGTAATTGGAACAAAATGGGTATTCAGGAATAAGTTGAATGAAGACGGTCAAGTATCAAGAAACAAAGCTAGATTGGTGTGTAAAGGATATTCTCAAGAAGAAGGCATAGATTATTGTGAGAATTTTGCTCCTATTGCAAAATTAGAAGGTGTAAGAACTCTACTTGCATATGCAACACATAAAGGATTTAAGGTATATCAGATGGATATAAAATTTTCATTTCTCAATGGTATTCTTGATGAAGAAGTCTACATTGAGCAACCTAAAGGTTTTATTGATCCAGACAAAAGGGATATGGTCTACAAGTTACACAAAGCATTGTATGGTCTAAAACAAGCCCCTAGAGCATGGTATGAAAGATTACATAACTATCTTATTCAGATTAGTTTCAAAAGAGCTAATGATAATAGTAATTTGTACATCAAAGAAGGACCAGATAACAAAATTGTTTTGGCAGAAATATTTGTGGATGATACTGTGTTTACAGGGAATGATGATCAGTGCAAAGAATTTTCAGAGAAAATGAACAAAGAATTTGAAATTTCTATGTTTGGTCAGATAAAGTTCTTTGTTGGTCTTCATATTCAGTAGAACAAGAATGGTATCTACATTACTCAGTCTAAATACATCAAGAAAATACTTAAGAAGTTTGGTATGGAAGATTCAAAACCAGTTGGTACACCCATGTGTACTGGACTGAAGCTTACCAAAGATGATGATTCAAAAGAAGTAGATCAGACCTTATAGAGATCAATGATTGGAAAATTATGGTATGTAGTGCATACAAGGCCTGATATTGCCTTAGTAGTTGGTATAGTAGCAAGATTCTCAGCAAAACCCAGAGAAAATCATATATTGGCAATCAAAAGAATCTTGAGGTACTTGAGAGGAACTGAAGATTATGGCTTGTGGTATAAATTTAGAGGCAATCTAGACTTAAAGGTGTTTACTGATGCTGATTGGGCAGGAAACATTGATGATAGAAAGAGTACAAGTGGTGGAGCATTCTTTCTTGGCAAGAGGTTGGTATCTTGGACCAGTAAAAAGAAAAATTGCACATCCCAATCCACAGTAGAAGAAGAATATGTTGCTGCAGTAGTAAACTGCTCTAATATTGTTTGGTTTAAACAGTTATTGGAAGGCATGAAGGTTGAGATCAAAGAACCAGTTGTTATGTTTTGTGATAATACAAGTGCAATAAATATTTCAAAGAATCCAGTAATGCATTCCAAAACCAAGCACATTGCTATAAAATATCACTTTGTCAAAGAATTGGTGTAGGACAAGGAAATCAGATTGGAATATGTTCATACAAAAGAACAGATTATAGATATATTCACCAAGCCACTACCTAAGCATGCATTCTTGTATCTAAGAGTTAAGTTAGGGGTCATTCCCCTATCCAAAGCTCACTAAATAAAGTTTTAGTGATGCATCAACTAGAACATGTTGAAGATTAGTCAGTTGATGCAGCATAGTCTAGGAATCATTGCATATGAATCAGTACTTAAGGTACATTGGTATTCATCGGTAGTGTGTGAGTTGTCTTTGGCATGTGTTGTCAAAGAGGGAGAGTTTTCAGTCAAAGAGGAAGATGACAGAGGAAGATGAGAATCAGAATGAAGCTAAGGATATGTTCCTTATTCTATGTTTTCTGTGAAATTTCATTATGCTATGACATGTTGTGTTGCCATCAATGCCAAAGAGGGAGATTGTTGGATACAATTGTCTAAATTGTGTGTTGTCTTTGATGTCTCACAAATGTCATATCAATAAGTAGTTCTATGTGTCTACTGAGCTCAGTTGGTCAGCAAGGCAGTTTTTAGTGTCTACCGAGATCTCTCAGGCATCAAAGGAAAGTATGGCAAAAAATAGTGTTAACCGAGCTTCCATGGTTATCGAAGGAAAGTTAGTGTTTACCGAGTTCACTCGGTCTCCAAAGGATGTTGCAAAATTTGTAGTGGTAACTGAGTTCACTCGGTCACCAAAGGAAATCTTTTCAGGATTAGTATTTACCGAGCAAGGTCGACCTAATAAAGGATTTTGTTAATTTGAAAAATAAAGTTTGTTTATTCCAACCGACTGTTGTAATGAGTGTTAATGTTTATAATGATTATTAGTGTTGACTTGACAATCTGAATGGTATATATAGAAGGTCAAGTGGTGAATTCAAAGTGTGAAGAATAATGTGCAAGTGTGGAAGTTTGTGAGTGAACATGCAAATCATTTTGAAGGAAGGTGTGTGCGAATTTTGAAGGATGGTTAGTTATCCTTGAGGAGTAGCAAAGATTTGTTTGATCAGGAAGGATCTAGTGAAGCAGAATAGAGATCTGTAATTAGCAATTTAGTTGCATCATTATTCAAGTCATTTCATTGTTACTTTCTTACCATTGTAGCAGTGATTTCAAAATCTCTTAACCGAGTTGGTTTAACAACCATTTTATAAATCATCTAACAAGGTGACAGTTCTATTGAATTTTTCAAAGACCTCTTACAAGGCCACTCCTAATAGGGTGATTAAATCCTCTAACAAGGTCACACCTAACAGTGTGTTTTGTAACCTTTTACTAGGTTGGCTCCTAATAGGGCATCACTTCAGAAGAGTGAAAAATAGTAACTAGTTACATTGGTGGTTTTTCCCATATTGGGTTTCCACGTTAAATCTGGTGTCTCTTGTGTTCGTGTTATTTTCTTTATGCATGCATGTTAATCACTGATGAATGCTTAAGAACAGTTATAATTAATACTCACTGCAATAATCGAGTTACATAATTTCTCTAGATGTTTACCGAGTGACAGCAGTAAATGAATTAATAAGACATCTAAGGGATCTGTGGTAATATTTTTGTGATTAACTTATTCACCCCCCCCTCTCAGTTACTCCATCTATATTTCCAACAATGCATGTTCTTTAGCTTACTATGTTATGCACATATCAAGATTATCTATTATATCCATAATTGGGCGAAGGTAAAAGTTTGCATAATACTAATTCAGCCCCCCCCCTCTCAGTATTCTCTATTTCTAATAATTGGTATCAAAGCTTAGTTACTCGAAAAATAATCATTTAGAAAAAGCCTAGTAGCTTGAGTAAGATCTCCATGGATATGGATCAGCTATGGAAGAATCTTGAAGAAGCTCTTGAATAGATTGATATACTTACTGAAGAAAGAGACATTCTGAAAGAAAAATATGATGATGCAAAGAACCTCATTGAGAAGATGAAAAAGAAGCTGGAAGAACTAAAAATAGAAAAGGAATCTACAATTCAAATTGAAGATTGTGATGATAATCTGGAAAAAGAAAATGAGATCCTTAAACATGAATTAAAGATAGTAAATCTGAAGTTGAGTTTGACAGATGGAAACAACAAGAATGAAGGAAATTTGAAATCTAAGAATGAAAATCTGAAATCTGGTAAAGAAGATCTGAAATCTAAACTTTGTAAAGTGACATCTGAACTTGAGAAAACCAAATTGCAGTATGCTGAACTTGAAAAGTACAATATAATTGTGAAAGGTGAACTCACTCAGTCTAAATAAAAACTTGAGAAACTATACCCTACTAGTGAGAAGATTGATGAACAAATGTCTTATCAAAAGCCATTCTATGATAAAACTGGTCTTGGATTTAACTCATCTAAAGTAAGTGAAGAAAGGAAGGAACCAAATCTGAAAGTTTCTGAAAACATAGAAGAAAAGAAATCTGATGAAGCTAACAAATCTGAGGATGCACCTAAAGAGGAAGAACCACCTAAGCAAGAAGAATCACCTAAAGGCACGTAGAAATAATTTAAAGGTAGATGTTTTGCATGTAATACTTTTGGTCATATGAAGAAAGATTGTATAGGTAAGAAATTTAAACCTCTTAATGGTTATTGTTATAATTATCATGGTTTTGGACATAGAGCTATTGAATGTAGGAAGCCTAAATTTAATGAGAATAATAGTATTAAAATGTTTAGAAATACTAACCATGCTAATAAGAAACCTATTGAAGATATGAATAGAAGAAATGGAGTAGTATATTATAGATGCAACAAAGTTGGACACATTGCTAGGAATTGCAGATCATAAATCAACTAGACTAGAGCGAGATATGGAAACAATGGAGTAGTTTGTCAGATATGCAAAAAATTTGGTCATACAACAAGGTTTTGTAGAATGAACAATATGAGAAACCCTAATCCTAGAAGTCATGCAAGGAGAAATGAGAATGCAAGAAATAGTCAAGGAGATTGTTGTAGTAATTCAGAAGAAGTGAATTTTATTAAAGCCATAGATCAAGGAGACACATTCAGCACTAAAGGTAATAAAAAAGGTGAAGTATATAATGGTAAGAGTTGTAATCGTCTAAAAATGGTCATCTAGACTATTAGCCCCTTTCTAGCATCATTTTCTAAAATGATCAATTTCTTATTCTTTATCAAATCCTAATTCTATCATTTATTCAATTATTTTATATGGGCTAACCATCTTATCCTAAGTCTTTATTTATTTAAAAGGAATTCCCTCCCCTTTTAATAAATAAAAAGCCCCCACTTTTCCTCTTATCCTAAGTTGCACAAATAAAGCATTATTCCTATTTTATAAAAAGGGAAAAAAACACTTTTTGTCTCATATGGGCACAAAAGTCAACTCTTATTTCTCGTTGGAGGATACTTGTGCACATGGATTTCTTCTCTTTAAAGCTCCACCCTTGATTAAATATTTTTCCTCTTAATCTCCATGGTCCATTCTTTCTCATTTCCTATAAAAGAAGAGCTCTCTTCTCATTCTAGGATCTATCTTTTGAATACTAACTTTATGTTGCAGGATTGCTTGGAGGCTTTGGAGCTTTTGAAGACATTCTTGCATCTAGCCTTCATTTCTTGCATCATAGCTTCATATTCTTGCATTCTTAGTTAGTTTCATATTTATGCTTTCCTAGTTTAGATTTCATTTTCATGCTCTAGATTAGCTCACATAGATTGAATTAGTTTGGATTTGTAACACTTGCATCTTTCATTTCATAGTTTATCTTGCATTCTCATTTCTAGCATAAGTTGAATTTCATTTTCATCTTGATTCTTGAGGATATTGGCTTTCTTTCCCTTGTCTTCATTGAATCTCCCATTGCATGGTTTACTAGCAAGGTCATAGGCTTAATAGCTCTAGCTGAGAGCATTTTTAAGACCCTTGTACTCCATGCCTAGTAAGCTCTAGCTCAATTTTCAAGTATTCCCATTCATGGATTCCCTTGGAAGAAAAGGCTTAGAGAAGTGCACATCTTAGTGTGTACAAGAGTGAATCTCTACCTAGCCCATCTCAAAGTACTTAATTCATGAAAAATATGGTAGAATAGGAACTTAGGATAGTGTAGTAGTTAGCATAGGATGAATCGAGTCTTGCATAGTTAATTCAAGGTATTATATGATGTAATGATGCTATGGTTAAGACTGCATGAGCTAATATGAAGTTATGCTAGATCGCAAGAAGTTTTAAGTTTTGCAGGAAAGCAGGAACAACTTTGTGGAAAGAAGTGGCAAAAGAATTGAATGCGACATTAGAATCTTGTGAGATTGAAAGGTTAAAAGCTTATGATCAATATTGTTTGATCATTAAAGAGAATGCAAGTGTTAAGGAGATCAAGAAGCAATGATTAAGAGCAGTTTGCAAGGATTTGGTGAAAGAATTTCATGTCGGATCTACGCAAAGCCCTAAATCATGGAATTAAGGTATTTCACTAAGCAAATCTACCAGTCAGTTAGATAATTTGCAAAAGATATGGATGTTTCTTTGGTTCACATTATAAGAGATAAAATCAGACCTAAGATTAAAAGGAAACCAGTAGAACCTTTGGAAGAAGGCCCTAAATTAGCATTGTCATCCGTACCAGACGAAGTCTTACATTTAGAGAATGTTAGAATCTATTTGGGATGTAAACTTGAAACCCTTAGTGATAGTGATTTTACTAAAGAGTATGAAAAGATTTACAATCAGGATATTTCATTGAGAGTAAGGTTTGAACATTTGAAGGACAACAAAATCATAAAGTATTCACTATAGTATGAATTTGATGATGAAGAATGCACCAAGATAATTTTGACCAAAATTCATAATGGAAATTTTTGGTTAGATGACAAAGTGATTGACATCACAGCAGACCTAACTCATGATGTTACTAGTTTGTCACAATCTAGATTTATACTATTGAATAAGAAGAATATGATAAAAATAGTACTAGATAACACTAATTCATCCTACAATGGTAGAGGAATAGTGATTAGTAAGATTCAACAAGATGATGTTAGATATTTGTGCAAGATCTTAACATCTAAGTTTTGTGCTAATTCTAAAGAAGATGATATGGTAGATAGTATGATTCATGCAACCTATTTAATGTGTGTTGATAAAGTGCAAGTAGATATGTGTGAAATCTTAAGAATTCAGTTGTTTGAGAACCTAGAAAAGATTAAGAAGACTAAGAATTCCCAGTTTAGATTCTCATCCCTGATCACATATATGTTTTTCCATTTGTTGAGAAGATTTCCTTACACTATTAGTGAAAATTGGAATGATGGCAAGACCACAATGGAAAGAATCAACAAAGTATATATGAGACACCTTATAGACAAGGTCAATGAGAGTGCATTTTTAGTGATCAAAACATTTCAGATATTGGTAAAGAATAGATCAAGGATTCCATAGTCTATTGTTGAAAAGTATAAGAATGAAGTATGCTTTATGGTTGACACTGACTTTACCTACATTGAAGTAGTTGAACCTAGAGTAGAATTCATATGCCCTCTTGGCTATGAAATTTCTGAAGTTGAAGCAGAAGAATATGTGAGTAGATTGCTAAAATGAAATTTGGATGTAAACAACAACAAATTTGGGACTTATGAGGAGAACTTCAACTCTTTAAAGTCTATTCAAGAAGAAAAACAATCTAAGAAGAGAGTAGAAAGTACCATCAAGAAAATTCTGAAGGACATAGGTATGACAGAACAAGACTTTTTGATTGCAAAGAACACAGCAACAACACTTAGAGATATTGGACAAAAGGAAGTTTTATCTATTCCACCCTTATTAGTGGTTGTAGATGAATCTAGAAATTTGTAGAATGTAGTGAAAGTAGAGAAAGAGGAACAAGATATAAGGAAGTCTACAAGATCTTCTGCCACTCCACTAGGGAAAAGAGTAAAGGAATTAGCTATTGGACCAGGCAAGAGATAAAAGACAATAGTTTCCCTAGTACAGAGGAAAATAATAGAGATAAAAGATGATGAGGACATAGAAGTGAAGAAGAAGAAATGGAAGCCTAAAATTGAGAAAGTAAATGATCAAATTATTAATGATGGAGAATTTTATAAAATGAATAAGTATTGTGATCTTTACAACTATTCAGAGAGATTAAACTTGGAAAATGAAATTGTGAGACAAATGATCCTAGAAGATAAGAAGTTTGACACAATTCATGCAAAGATACATGATGACTTGTTTGAGAAGCTAGTAAATAGAAAAAAGAGAGCAGTTGAAGAAGATAACAAGATCAAAGAGAACTTTGTAAGGAAGCTCTGTGACATCAGAGATGAAGACCACTTTAAAGAAATCATGAAAGAACTTGGTACACTCCTAAGGAAAAAAATGAGAATAATTCAAATAATGGGAGGTAATTATGAGGAAATAAATAAGGAAACTAAACAAGAAGTAGTAAAAGTGATGACAACAAGTGTTGGAAAGCACTCTAGTGCAGCGGAACAAGCTATGGAAGTTGAGCAAGAGTCCCTCTCCACCACCATCAATTAACATTGAAGATGAATCTATGAATGTGGAAGGAACTAATATTGCATTGGACACTGATGATAATCCCTTTAGTAAACTAGAGAACATTGTTGACAATTCGGCTTTTGAAGAGCATGACAGGTCAATTGAAGAGGAAAGAAGAAGAGAAACCATTAGAAATTCAAGCAAGTACAGAGATTCAAGGATAGAAAGAAACATCAAGAAAAGTGGAAATTAGTCCTACCCCTGAGATTGCAGAAATTAAGCCACAGATTGAATCAATTTTTGCTGACATAGGAAAAGAAGTTGATGATGATGATCAAATGGAGTTGATCTCATCCCTGAACAAAATAATTGGAAAGAACAAGAAGGTGAAAAGCCTTGAAGGATTATTTCATGAAGTAATAGGAAAGTTGCAAAGTGTTGTGACTAATCAAATAGTAGAAGCAGATCCACAGGTCAAAGCCAGAGAAGTTATGAAGGCTTTTGACAATGAATTTACTAATCTGTCAGATATAGCTATAGTGAAGGCTCAGGTAGCCTATGAGGCCAAAATGTTTCTTGACATCAGTCAAAATATCAGAAATGACATCAATAATTTGGATGTCTGTATAAATATTTGAGAAGGACTTTGGATAGAGGAAAAGCTTTGTATATACAATGTACAAATTCAGATAGCCCTGTATCAGAAGTGATTAAGAAGATCAAAGCAAAGGAGACTAAAATTCAAACAGAGGTAAATCTATTAGCTAGTCCTAATGTAATGATACTAGATGTTGAGAAAAGAATCAGCAAGATGAATGATGAAATCAGGATTCTTAATGATGAAAAAGATAGGAAATTGAAAAGATTCGCTCTACTAAGAGAGCACATTTCAATGAAAATAAGCATTATTGAATGACAGTTGGAAGAATGTCTTTCATCAAAGACATCTTATGAGAAGTTTAATTTTGCAAACCTTCATGCATGTGAGATCGCATCTTATGGTCTATGTGCACTACTCAATGTTGCAAACACCATTAAGAAGGCATGGGAGAAATAATTGGACAACATAAAAGTGAACTTTGTAGATTGTATTGCAAGCCTACTAGCTCTGCAAATTTGAATCAAGGTAAACAATTTTGTGAGCACAATTTTTGCACCCTTTTTTTGTCATTATTGTCAAAGGGGGAGTGATAGTAGAAGAAAATTGATTTATATGATAAGGAAGTATATTCCTAGGGGGAGCATAGATAATATATATGAATTCATGAGGATTATGAAGATATAGTTTTTCTATGGCCATAATTTTGAGTTTTTGAGTTTTGAGACTTAGCCAATTTTCTCATATGTTGCCACTAATGACGAAGGGGGAGATTGTTGGCAATTTAGCGGAGTTAGATATCTATATGTTGTCATTATGGAAACATATGATCTATGTGAAGAATGCAGATGATAGAGAGCAAGTATGATAGAGTGCAAATGACAGAGAGCAAGTATGATTGAGCACAGAGCAAAATTGTCTAAGTATAAGTAGTATTTTCCTAGTGTACCTAGAGACATTTTTGATTGGCGACATTGATTGCAGTAAGTTCAATGCTTGCACACTTGAACATAGATACTATGATGAATATTGAAGACTCACCTAAGAGCGCAAGTCTATACAAAATGTACAGAAGAAGTTATTGCAGTATTACCAGAGATAGTGTTAAAGTCGATAAGACAAAGAAGAAGACATAATTGGTAAATAGTTAAGGAATTATTTTGTTTATCAAAATAATGTCTTAATCATATAAAGGGATGAAATCCTAGATGTTAACACTTGGGTAGAACATATTAAAATGTATTTTTTAAAGTGCTTTATGTTTAGTAAAGCCGGTCATAAGAGTTATTAGTCCTAATAGCTTGTATAAATGTAAGGCATATGGAATGCGAAGATGAGTAATGAAATAGATGATATAGTGAACATATATCTGAAAGAAAAGCAAGCAAGTATAAGCTTATGTACCTTTCCCTATTTTTGTAATCAGTAATTATTGTAAATTACATGTTTGGGCAGTGGGCTCATCTTGTAATCATTCCATTTTGTACTACCAACTCTTAGCAGGGTTGAGGCTTCTAACAAGGCCTATAGTCCCTTAATTAGGACTGAGACACTATATATATGTAATAGGATCCTAACAGGGTCAACATCCTTAACATGATACTTTTGATTAGTGGATCTTTGTGGGTACCATCCCCATCGGGGTTTTCCCTTGGCTAGGGTTTCCTCAAGAACAAATAATGTGTTATGAGTTTTTTTTCTTTATTGTTATGCATGTTCTTTAGTTTACTATGTTATGCATGTATCAAGATAATTTTTTATATCCATAAATGGGCAAAAGTAAAATTTTGTAGAATACTGATTCACCCCCCCTCTCAATATTGCCTATTTCTAACACGCTCATCCATAGATGATTCAACTTCAGCTACTGTATGATTTCTTTCTTTCTTAGCTTCTGTAGATTCTTATGATGGTTTCTTTCTTGTTCACATGTCATTGATCTAATTTTGTGCTTCATTAAACCCAATACCACTAGTGTCTCCTTTAATCTTATGTGCATATAGTTGTGATTCTATAAGATCCTTGCTTATTTGCAATTTGTTAATATATTTCTTTGCCTCAGTCAATTCAGATTCCATATGTTTCTTGATGTTCTCTAACTCCAAGATTTTCATGTTTTCTTGCCTTAATTATTCATCTAACTATTTGTTCTCTTTGACCTCTTCTTCATAGGCTTCTTGATTGTTAAGTAACTTTTCATCCAACTCTTCAATCTGATCTTTCAGAGATGTATTTTCCTCATTTAGCTTTTCAACCATTTTTCCCAAATCACTTGTGGAACATTCTTTCAAGTCTTTTCTCAGTCTTTTAATGACTGCTTGAGAATCACTAACCTTTTCTTTCAGTTCTTAAATTTCTTTTTTAGATGTATCAAGGTCTTGAAGAGCTACTTCAAGATTCTTTTTTAGATGTTTCATTTCTCCCTTATCCATGATCTCCTCAAGTGGTTAAACTTATATTCAAAGGACTAGAGCTCTGATACCAATTGTTAGGAATGGGAACATTGAGAGGGGGGGGGGGTGAATCAGTGTTCTATACTTTATTTGTTTTTCTCAGTTATCTTGAATCTTAAATGTATTGCTTAAGTAAAAAATTGAATATCAATACAAGTAAATTAAACATTCATAACACATGACACCAAGTATGATTAGGGGGAAACCCAAATAGGTAAAAACCTCGATGGGAATTGACACCCACTAAGAACTGCACTAGTGTTTTATGATCCCTGTTAGAAGATCTTGCAACCCTATTAGCAGTTGTTCTTTACAATGATTTTAGTATAGTGACTTGGTCAAGGGTCGGACCCTGTTAGGAGTCTTTTACAATTAACCTCATTAGGGGTGGGGACACACTATCCTAGAGCTCAATGTTCAAGTGGTGAAGGCTACAAGATTTTGGATATCAGATACACACTATATCTACAAGGTGAACTGTTGATGTGACATTGCTTGTTTGATCAGTTCCTTTTGTGTGTTGATGCTTTAGCCTCTTGTAAAGCTCTATCAAATTCTATCTTCTCTTTGCATACTTTTTCTCTTCTTATAAGATCTCTATTTCTCATGCCATACCAAATTACAAGGGCGCATGTCTTATTTATATTGCCATACAAAACTCTTCATCAAGTCGGCCTATAACTAATTACATACAACACTTCCAAATTAATTGGCTCAAGCGTGTTTACGTAAAATCATATTAACATGTCTATGACCTAAATACAATAGGTTCATAGACTTTACAAAACAATATTACAAGTGCTAACCAAAATACAAACAGTCAGCTCCATGCTCTATTTTGTTTTGCCGCTCATTGTCTGTGCCACTTCATCTGACTGTAACTTCCTCATACTGAATCATATCATCATGAACTCTTAGAATTAGCATGAATACATACTTAGAAGCTAATCTTCAATGGCGCATGTCATAACTCTATCATACACATGTGTGTTGATGCTCTGTTCACCTGGTGTTCTTCTATCTGTCCAGTCTTCCATACTTAGCCATATTTTTGATCTTCTACATTATGCACTGACTTCAAAACTTCATATGACTTTGTTACCATAATGAAAACACTAAATATACTCATATACTTTAGTATAATCAACTTGCTAATAGTACTATTGTTCTTTTTAGCCATGTATGTGAGGAAACCTGTGCATTTTTTGTATGGGGCAGTCAGTTTAGGTGTGTGACATAAAAACTATCTCCGCTTGAGATCGCCATCATTAATGTATAAACTTGTACTATGCAGCCATTGATTTAAAAGCCTATGTACCCAAAATTTGTAACCATAATCTTTTTTTTTAATTTTGAAATTTGAGCTTGAAATTCCAGCTACACTTTTTAGCTTTCTTTCTAAATTCCACTACCATTTTGCCTAAGAGAGCCATGATAGTCTTTATTAAAAAATTATCAAAACCTGGTACAATTTAATTTTGGAAAGAACAGTTGTTTAGAAAGCCACTGGAAATAGAAAACATCAAGGTTATAGAAGCTCTAGCAGGATGGGGGGACAACCTATACATTGTGAGCCAACAAATCATGCATCTTTACTGCAAGACCAGGCTAGTGTTCAGACATTTAACCGTGTGGGATGGCTCACATATTTTATATGATTAAATGGTCATGATGAGGTTGTGGCATTATAATTCCTATGTACATATATTAATGGAGTGGTGAATGTAAAATGGTTGAGAGTGGAGGCCTCAAAAGAAAGAATTATAGAAGTTTCTAGACTCCCTACTACAAGAAAAGAATTTCCACATAGTCATGATGCTCACACAACTCGACAAGAATTTTCTTTGCCAGTGGACACCACAATGAAATATAGTAAACAAGGTGCTAAATGAACATCTCTTCCTGGTGAGTACCCTCAGTTAGCTGTACATATTATAAGGTACATTACTTGCAAAGGGCAATTTTATTTCTTGCATTTCATTTACTTCAACCTTTTAAGTCATTTGCGGCATGGTTGTTTAGTAAATGTTCCCAATATCCTATATCTGTTGTTAAATTTGAGTTTTGAAGATGTCAGGAAGGGGAGGCAGAATGCAGTCACCCATCATGGTTTAATTAAGCTTATGGTAGAAAGAGCCCTACATGACACCTCTCCCATGACTTGGGATGAGTTCCTTGCAGCACCACATGTACAATTAAATCATGATAGACCATAGACTGCAGAGCCACAACCTGAACAAGAAAAAGAACAAGAAAATCCTACTGATGAGGACATTATTGATAATGTGGAGCCTATTATTCTAGAGACAACCAAGGAAAACCCTTCTCCAGAAAACCCTCAAGAAAATGTGGCAGCAGATGTTCTAAACCCTAATTTGGAGGGTGAAAAAACTAAGGTCACTAAGGAACCCCATAGTCCACAAGAATCTTTGAAAAGGGAGAAGGGGAAAGGAAAAATGGCTGAATGTGATGAGGGTGATACCCCTGTTCCTTCTACTACCACATCTACCACCAAAAGAAAGACTCCACATAAATGTCTTGCAACGTCAGTTGATACACCACTGTGACATAGTGTTCATTTAAACACAAAGCAAAGGGAGAAGGACTCTCCTGCAATGACTGGCTCTATTCATGATGTTCCTATGGAGGGGCCCATGGATGAAGAACCATAAGAAAGTAGTCCATTTGTAAAGATTCATGACATGGTGGGAAAAGAAGTTGCAGCTAATATGTCAAGCCAGAAAATAGAATGGAAAGAAACAAAGAGGATGGATATCTCTGATGCATCTTCTTCCCATCTAAAAAAAGTACAAACATATGACATTTTTGATGCATCAGCACCAGTTCCATAGGAAAATCAAGAGGCAATTCCAAAATACCTAGTTCCACTAAACAGTCAAGAAAAGGTAACAATTCACTCTTTGTCCATTGATTAATTCCAGCAAGTTCAATATGAAAAGGCCATGTGGGAATTAGAAAGGGATGGGTTGAAAAAGGAAATAGGAAAACAAAAACAAGAAATCCAACTCTTACAGGGTAAGTTGGATTCAATTACAGAATTGGTTCCTAAAATTATTGAATGTAGACCACCACCTAGGTTTTATGCCCTATGTTTGAGGGAACATTTTTTAATGTTTAAATTGATTAGAATACTTAGGGATTTGAGCCCTGACATAGACACTCATTAAACTTTCATAGCTACATATGATATGTCACCTGATTTTATCAAGAATCGTATTTTTGAATTGTATATGCACAATTATGTTGTTCCATCGAATATTGATTGGAATCCCATGTTATTTATGGGGGATACTCATTTGTCCTCTTTACTTTCCTAGGTCAGGAATGAAATCAATTATGGAGAGAAGTTAAATAGGTATAGGGAATTTGAACGCACTATTACACTTCCCTTACGACCAAAAGTAAAACACCCATAAGGCTTTACTATGATTTGTTAGAAATTATATTTGGTTTTAATGATTCTACACATAGGAGAAGGATATTGGAAAACAAAGAACGAGTGCACTCAGAAGATGAAAGGTTATCATTGGCCGAAGGACATAGAATATCAGAAGGGCTACAATAGAGGTGGGCTAGGCTAACTATGGTCCTAAAAAAGGAAGAACCACACAATATCATCAACTTTCAAGATGCCATGTAGAGGGTCCAATGGTATACAGAATTGGGATGATAACTGAGACCAAAAATGTGGATGCCTCTCACTTTCTAGCCTCCTCTACTACTATGGCCATTATACAGCTGTGTGGATAACGAAGTTGATGAAGACTTGGAGATAAATCAACATGTAAGGGTTGAAAGAATGAAAAGGTTCTATTGGAGAGTGGGAAGTTCAAAGATCGGGGAGACACAAGAAGGAGACCTTAGGGTACTTGCAAAAATCAAGAATACTTCAGTGCCTAAGGGAAGGTACTAGTCCTCATAGGAGGAAATGATGAGGCATATTAATGCCATATTTTAAGATGCCCTAGGATGATATTTGCTAGATATTTTCCCCTATTTTGATATATTTTCCTTAAGACTGCTATGCTCTTTCTGTTATTATATGGCATGTTGCCATCAAACTTATATCATGGTTTAAATGTACTTAAATACGCTATACTTGGACATATTACTGTGTTACTTGTTTTGAAGTTATAGTTATGTTTTTAATAAGTAAAGTAGTCATTTGAATATGAATTGTTATGCGTATTTTTGTAAATGATTTCCATGAATGTCTTATCCTAACCTTTAAGGTGCAGCACATCAAAATAGTAAATGTTGTTTTGACCAGGTAAATTGCATTCATTCACCGAGTGCTCAACTCGGTCTTCCAGCAAGTTACAGTGGAGGAAGTATCAAGTGTAGTACCAGTTGAAGATTTCTAGAAGAAAAGGGTGGTAGTCATCTAGTGAAGACTAAGGTGGCATGATGAATTCCTTGAGAAAATCTAGGCAAGGAGTGGGAAGTTATATTTGTTGTCACAACAACTCTTTCCTATTTTCTAGATCTTATCTATTCCAGCTTTAATAGTTTTCCTTCTTTTCAGTTAGTATTGTTGTAATAAAGATCCACCTATGTCTATGGTGTAGTTAGAGAAGTAGTTAGAATCTTTCCTTTAAAATAGCCCCGCTCCTGCGTGAGAAAGGAGGGCATTATCAAGTTTACTGGCAATATAGTTTTCTGCTACTTTTCTGGTTTATGAATCTTTGTACTCAATAATTCAATCAATAAATAGTTGCAATGTTGAGATTTAATTGTGCATATTTTTTTATTGGAATACTCATCCAAGGGGGCCCACTTGGTGATAAATCCATAGTTAGATAGATTCATACTAGCTAGAATCATTTCCTGCATTTCTACTATTTTAGTGCCAAGTGTTGAACTATTCCTGTAGCCAAAGCCATAGATCAGCTGACGCTTCCTGCAGCCAAAGAAGTGGAACAATAGAAGTACCATGACTTAGTTTGTAAATCTTCATATTTTTTTAGCATCTACATTTATGTAATTTCTATTCCAGTACTTACTTTTCTGTAGCTTTAGCTTAAGAATCATTCTAACATTTATTCCCTACAATCATAGGATAGTTTCCTTTCAACATTTCTTTCCCACAATACCGATAGAATGTATGGCTGATTGATGCTTGGTACATATACTTTGCTAGCCTTTTTCAAGTAAAAAATCCCTAGTTTGACATACTAAATGAGTTTTTATGAAGAGGATAATCTACTCGGTCAGATGTCCAATCCCTGAGTCCAGAATTACACCTAGTTTCTGAGCCTTTATAAAAAGTGATCACTATTTATATTCACAAATAAAAATTGGAAGAAGTGCTGGGGCAAGACTCATCAACCTTTTGGTTTTGTGAAAGGCTAGTGTAAATGGATTAAGGCATGTATTTTTGGTGCTGGCTTTTCAATTCTGATAAATGGTGTACCAATTGGTTTCTTCACATCCACATAAGGAGTTAGACAGGGGGACCCATTGTCACCAGTATTATTCATTATGATGGTAGAATCATTTAGCACACTTATTCAGAGTAAGAAAGTTTTAGGCAAATGGATAGGTATGCAAATTGGCCAATCAAATATTACAGTGACACAATCCCTTTTTGCGGATGACACATTACTGTTTGGGATCTCTAACATCTTGGAGGCCAGGCAGATTAAAGAAGTGTTGGACCTTTATACAGAAGCCTCAAACCAAAGGGTCAATGTCCTTAAATCTAAAATCTACTTGTTCAAATTAGGCCTAATAATACTACTTATCAAATAATACTACTTATCAAATTATTAGGCATAATACTACTTCAATAAATGCCCTTAATTCGAATGAATGATATAGAGGCCATAGTTACTACTTCAAAAAATGCTTGGGGCACCTATTTAAGTGATTATGTATCAGTAGTATGTTTATATTCAAGGAAGGTGATATGGAAGGATCCTCATGAATTATCTTTGTCCCCTCAAGAGATTCAATGCTTGGAAAAGATCTTCTCTCAAAATTTAGTCTACTTATCAAACTTGGAGGACAAATTGATCTGGGCTTCGGGGTCAGATGGAAATTTCACCATCAAGGATGGATATAAGCTTATCCAATAGAGAGATGCAATCATTAAACCATCTCATGCCTACACTTTCTGTTGGAACCATCTCACTCTACCAAAGGTAGGTTGCTTTGCTTGGTTAGCTTTGAATAACAGGGCATTAACTAGTGAACGGTTACACAGACTCAACATAACTCAACCCTTTAAATGCCTTCTATGTGATAATCAATAGGAAGATACAAATCATTTATTCCTAAATTGTCAATTTGCACAGGACTGCTGGCTTTTTGTCCTCGGAAAACTACGCTATTATACGCCGCTTGCATGGAAGCTTTGGGATCTATTTGAATCATGGCCACAATTATACTCTTCATCCCTCTTCTCTGCTATTTGGTAGTGCATACCAGTGCTAGTTGTGTGGGCAATATGGTGGGAGAGAAACATAAGAATTTTTCATAGAATTTCCTCATCAATTCAAGTAGTCACATCTCACTTAGAGACATCAATATCTGAACTAGTTAATACTAGTCATAGTAAACTAAAACATAATCTAGTTATGACTTTGTGGGATACATCTATACTTCAAGAATGGAAAAAAATTCATGTACCATTTGGCTAGTGCTTCCAAACAACACCTAATAAGGTGCACAACAGAGCATTAGTCAAATGGATACCACCATCTAAAGGGGTTAGTAAAATAAATTTTGATGGCTCTTTAAGAGGTAACCTGGGAAATTCTGGGGTAGGAGTATGTATTTGGGATCACCAAGGGTTATTAATAGCAATTAGATGTTTCCCACTCCCATGTGTAACAAAAAATATGACAGAGGCTCAGACATTATTTGAGGGATTAATACTGGCCAAAAAGGGTGGATGCCACCAGATTCATATAGAAGGTGATTCGATGGTCATAATTTTAGCATGTATTAATTGATTCTCTCATAACTGGAGACTCACATACATTCTTCAACAAATTTGGCAATTATTAGATACATTTCAAGAAGTTCAAATGTCACATACTCTGTGGGAGGGCAATAAATTAGTAGATCATTGGAATGTTTGTTGGATACAATTGTCTAAAGGAGATTGTTGGAATGATTATGTGTTGTCTTTGATGTCACACAAATGTCATATCAATTGTCAACTCAGTCGGTCAACAAAGCAGTTCCCAGTGTCTACCGAGACCTCTTGGGTGTCAAAAGAAAAGTATGGCAGAAAATAGTGTTAACCGAGCTTCCTCGGTTATCAAAGGAAAGTTAGTGTCTACCAAGTTCTCTCGGTCTCCAAAGGAAATCTTTTTCAAATTAATGTTTACCGAGAAAGGTCGGCCCAGTAAAACATTTTGTCAATGTGAGAAATAAAGTTGGTTTATTCCAGCCGATTGTTGTAATGATTAGTAATGTTTTGTAATAATTATTAGTGCCGACTTGTCAATCCTAATGGTATATATATAGAAGGTCAAGTTGTGAATTATGAGAAGAGAAAAAGAAAAAAAAGTGAAAGAGAAGAATAGTATGAGTGAATTTTGAAGGATGGTTAGATATCCTTGAAGAGCAGTAGAGATATATTTGATCAAGAAGGATCTAGTGAAGCAGAACAGAGATCTGTAATCAGCAAGTCAGTTGCATCACTATTCAGGTCACTTCATTGTTACTTTCTTACCATTGTAGCAGTGATTTCAAAATCTCCTAACCGATTTGGTTTAACAACCATTTTGTAAATCCTCTAACAAGGTGACAGTTCTATTGAATTTTTTCAAGACCTCTTACAAGGCCACTCCTAGCAGGGTGATTAAATCCTCTAACAAGGTCACACCTAACAGTGTGTTTTGTAACCTTTTACCGGGTTGGCTCCTAACAGGGCATCACTTCAGAAGAGTGAAAATCAGTAACTAGTTACATTGGTGGTTTTTCCCATATTGGGTTTCCACGTTAAATTTGGTGTCTCTTGTGTTTATGGTATTTTCTTTATTCATGCATTTTAATCACTGATGAATGCTTAAGAACAGTTATAATTAACACTTTTTGCAATTATCGAGTTTCAACATTTCTCTGTATGTCAGTAGTAAATAATTTAATAGGACATCTAAGGGATCAGTGGTAATATTTTGTGGTAAACTGATTCACCCCCCCCCCCCTCTCAGTTCTACATCTATATTTCCAACAAATTTCAGCATGTATTAATCGATTCTCTCATAACTAGAGACTCACATACATTCTTCAACAAATTTGGCAATTATTAGATACATTTCAAGAATTTCAAATTTCACATACTCTGCGGGAGGGCAATAAATTAGCAGATCATTTGGCAAATAAAGGATGTGATGGGCATGATGAAGTGTGTTTTAAGCCAGACATAATCCTAAAACAAGATGACAAACTACATCATATGTTCAACTTGGATAGGGTGAAATATGATGGAAACTCCTCAAATGTGTGGATGTGATGCCTATCATGGTATAGATTTGCATTCAAGGGTTATTACTTGGTGGATGGTATTGATAATGCATCAGTGACCCACATGGCTGTACTCATGAATATGTGTGGATGTGCAGATTCCTGGTATACCAATGCATGTGTATCTTTCCACTATCTGAATCTTGTATTACCATGTTGTCACTGCTCATCCAAAGTACATTGTTTTATTTGGCCTGAAAGTTGATAATTAAATGAAATGTGTGAACTCGTGACACGCACTCTATTTTATAATGTGCTTTGTACCATTTATACTTCAATAACAGATTATGGGATATTTTCCATTAATTGGCACAAAACATAAGTGTTCACTGGTGGTCTACAAATACTTAGTCCTCCTAGATAGACACTCACATTGCGGTTTGAAGTTTATACAGTGAAGATATTCTTTGTGAACATAATGCTACATTTGGAGTTTCCCTCCTACCATACTTGCAGGTGTCTCCATGAGGAGCTCTTACCTAGGAATTACAGGGTTTTCATCCCCCCACAGGCTTTCGAGCTCCCATTCCCAAATAGAATAGATGGCCTAGAGATTGAACAAGGTTTTATCTACAACTCGATGCTACATTACAGGGCTATGCATCAAGTTATTGGAGAAAGTGTACTGTTGCCAAGGACAAAGATAGTGGTTTTCCCTTCACAACTGGTCTCAATTTTCCTTTCCAATTTAATAGATCTGGTGCAATCGGTGGACTTAGTAGTTTACATTGCCAACAAGGTTTTTCAGCCCTAGTTCATTCATGGTGCTTGACTCATTAAGGCTCTTCAATGGTATGATCTCTGGTCAAGCTTCGTGTTGATTGGGGGATTGTTTCTACATCAGCACATTTTGGTGAGTCATGAGCATTTCATGGCATATGACAGCTTCAAGTGGGCTATGGAAAAGAAGAGTTTCTGGATAGTAAGCAACAACTTGTAGATTGTAGGTTCGGCTATTGGGAAAGCTCTGGTGGATAAAATTCATAGAATGGCACATAGGATTTTGGATCTGATACTTTCACCACTTCCTTTGGTGCAACCTCCACCCTGCAACTTGCTACACCCTAGTAATGCAAAATAGGTCCCTGACCTGAATGTCCCTCTTTCACCTGGTCACTCTTCTAACACTCAACCTGTAGCTCAGGGCTTTCTTGATGGTTGGGAAATTGGTAATGTCATGGCCCCGCCTACTGGTTGGGAAAAAGCTTGGCGTTCATCTTCACCCATGGAAGAATGATCAAATCAATAAAACTATTGTATTTCATAGGCATGTTTCATAGGCCTATTTTGAAATTTTGTAATTATCGATATCTAAAATGTATCCTTGGTATAGGTTTGGTTTACAAAAACTTTGGGGACTTTTGTGTTCTAATGTATCATCCTATAAGGATTTGTGGTTTGCACGTGTAAATCCATATGTAAAAATTGATATATTTCCAAATATGTATATGTATACAACTACAATCCCAAGGTTTCTTTCTGGTTCTTCCACGGGGGAGTCATTGAACCAGTTTATTAATAAAAATACGGTGGTAACCCCACTTTGGCTTAAAAAAAAAAAAAGACTCATCAACCTTAAAAAGGAAACTAATGTATATTTTAGTCAACACATGCCTTAAATGTTATAATTCCATTTTTTATAAGCCAAAGAAAAAAACTATTTAGGAACACAAACTTCAATGTATTTTTTGAATCATTTCTATTTTGACGTAGTACCAAAGTGGAGTACCACAAGATGAGATGTCCAACATTGCAACCAAATATACACAGAAGTAATAACATAGGAGAGAGAGATAGAGAGAGAGAGAGAGAGAGCATGATCCTTCATTTATTCAAATAGATACATGCTAGGTTGTAAGGCCTTCCCAATTCAGGCCATATACAAAATGAGTTCAAATCTTCTTGGTGCTTCATGATCAATTAAACTATCACCCCTCTAAGAACCCACTTACAAAATTACATCGACATGAGTACATATACCTAACCGTACAATTGGGGTCGGCCAAGAATTACATGTCTACAAAAAAATATGAATCAGCACCAAAAAAGAACAAATGATATCCAAGAAGAGAAAAAGAAGACACGAACCCAAATTTAGGTCCACAAATGATCCAACAATCATGCACCATGATCTCACAAGTTAACAATCAATGAGAAATGATCACACACACACAATCTCCAAGGTTAGTCAAGGTAGAAATGAACACGCTACCTAAAGAAACCAAATTTAGGTCCACACATGACTTGGTCCTTGATCCAAACATACCACGATCAAAGGGAAATGTTCCTAGATAGGTATACATTAAGAATTCATGACCACTACCAAAGTAACATAGGAACACGTGACTGCACACAAGATCACCACAAATAGAGCATGAGCCATAGAGAAAGGGAAACTTGAATAACTCAAATAGTATTGATCCAAATGAGGTGTGATTTGAAAGATAAACATTACAGAGAGTCCTTAACAATATTCCAAGACCGCAACCACAATATCTCAAAGATAAATGACTGCTGCAACTACAGGTTGATGCACAAAGTTCAGTGCCTATTCCATGAAAGTCTAGGACCAAAATTTTTTTGGCACAAGAAATGAGCACCCATTTTTTAAAAATCAGGTGCCCGTTTAGCTTCAGGAGCTTGATCTGTATTTAAAAAATGGGCACCCATTTAATAATCAAGTGCTTGTTTTGTAAATATATTTATTTTTTGTTTTAACTATTTTCCAAGTCATTTTAACAACGTGGAAAATGAGATCACATTTTTCAAATTACGGGTACCCATTCTAGTTGCTACTACTGACCCCCTCAGCTATTTTTCTCCTGATTCTGGGTACGTACCATTATTTTTTATTATTTTTCTTTATTATTTTTTTTCATAAAAAAATTGTAGCTTCATGTTATTTTAAATAAAAAATTGTAGTTTAATGTTGATTTCTAATTTATCATTTAAATAATTATATTTTATGTTTTATTTAGTTATTTTTAGTTTGAATTTACTTTTTAAATTATCATACCAAACTAGAAAACTATTAAAACTTTTAATTTAACCCTGGGTAGAAAAAAAAACATAAACCTAGACACAATAAAAATATGAAACCCTAAGTAGAATAGAGGGCAATGACGGGCGTTGAGGGAGCTAACTCTGCATTCTAGAATTTCTCAAAGGACGAGGTTGTCGGGTGGTTCAAATAATGTGTGATATTTTGTTGATAGACAAAATATTTTTTTTGTTTTTGGCATTTCATCCGGCACTGATAGTATATTCTTTGGTTTTCTTTGGTTGTCTATAGTTTGAGGTGGTGACTGTAGTTGATCAAGTATGACAAATTTGTCTTAAGAGAGCTTTTGTTTCAAAATTTTGAAGACTTGCAATATAATGTTTTTCGACATTAATAAAAATATAACTATTACTAGTTAAAAAATAAATTATCAATATGATAAGTGATAATTTTTCAAAAATTATAAAACTTAAAAACACATCTAAAAAGTAGAAATGTAGATATCATAAATATACAACTATAAAAATATAAAAAGAAATATAATTTGATTTATTTAAAAAATATTTGTATTGTTGGGGGTGTGAAGCCCAAAAATCATATTGGTTTCCCTCCAATTTTATTTTCCCATTTAACTTATGTGATGGACTTTCAACAATCCAATTAGAGTTGTATTTAATTGTAAATTGTTGTGTATTGATGTAACTTGGTGTTTCTAGATTAATAAAGTTTTTCCCCTACTTCAAGACTGGATGTAGGCACTTATATGTTGAACTACTATAGATCCTTTGTCTGTAATTGTCAATTATGTTTTTCTATATTTTCTTTTCACTTTGCACTTTCAGTCACTTCAGGATTGGCATCGGAGCAAGGTAGATTCTTGGTCTAGTTTTTCGGAGGGTGAAATTCCAAAATTATGGAAGAATTGAAGGTGCAAAAATTCTCTAGATAGAATTGAACAGTTAGTGGAAAGTGCATATGCAATCCTTGCTGATAAAGCAATATCTTCCTCTTGCATTCAAGGGAAAAATAAAAAAACTAGCATCAATGAAAGACGAAGATTGGAAAATTATTGACAATAACACAAAGGCGACTATATTTCTCTCCGTGTTCTTGGAAACAATGTTCTCTTCAATGTTGCAAATGAAACATCTACCAAAGTGGTTAGGGACAAACTCAAAGCCATGTATGAGATGGCATCATCTGCAAATAAATTTTTCATTATGAAGAAGCTTTACAAACTAAAGATGAAGGAAGGAAGCCTTATGGAAAATCATATTAATGAGTTAAATACTCTAATCAACCAAGAAAATTCGGTTGGTATGACATGAGATGATGAGAACAAGGATGTTCTCTTGTTGTGCTCATTACAAAATAGTTGGGATGGAGTTGTGACATTGATAAGCACTTTGGTATCCCATAAAAATAAGCTAGTTTTTGATGATGCAGTGCCTACTCTTTTGAGAAAGGGCATGAGGAGAAGGAACCAAGAACCCTCATCTGATGAATCTTTAATGGTTGTAAGAACCAAAAATAGAGGAAGGTGCCACAATAGAGGCATAAATAATCATCATAGGAGATTGAAATCAGCTAGGAGATCGAAGTCAAGAGGGAGAAATAGTGATTGTTGGTTTTGTAGTAAATCCAACCATGTCAAAAAGGATTGTAGAAACTACAAGAAATCACAAGAAAAGTGTAGGAAAACAAAGCTAATACAACTTATAACAAGGATGATAGTATTTTAATATTATCAAGTGACACAATTTCAAATTCATGGGTGCTTGATTCTGGTGCCTCCTTTCATGCCTCTTCTTGCACGAAGGCTTTCACAAATTACTGAGAGAAGGTAAATTTAGAAATTTTTATTTGGGTGACAAAAAAGCTTGTGAAATTATCACTAAAGGTGATATTTTATTGTCATTAAAAGGAGTAGGTAAATGGTTGCCAAAATATGTTTGTCATGTTTCCAAATAAAAAAGAAATTTGATTTCTATATGCCAACTATATACACAAGGTTTTCTCACCTCTCTCATAGACACAGGGAAAGTCACCAAAGGTTCTATGGTCATTGCAAAGGGAGATAAAATTGGCAGCCTATACATTGTAGAAAATATTGGTGAAGTGAGAGTTGTTATGATGACAATAACTCAAAACTATGAAGCCACAAAACATGCTGGGAAGTCTCCTCTCAGTGTTGCAACCAAAACACTTAGCATTCATAAATCACACCAATAGGACCATGTGGCATTAAGAGACCCTTAAATCAGTGCTAAGATGTCTACAACAAGACAAAAAAATAGACAAGGGATACCATTAGTGAAGAGCCCAATTGAAGATATTCAACACAGGCATAATTCCAATTATCATCCCATGGATACCATAAGTCATAGGAACACTATATAGGAAATTATGGAAACCTATCATGGGTGGAATTATGACTCCCAACCATTGGTTCTGAGTCTCACACCATAGACTCCCACCACGTGCCTAGGTAGGATATGCTGACTAGTTTTTTTTTATCACTAGGTACGTTGCCAATCATGACAGTAGATAGATGTATCATAGATTAATAATCTACTTTCGACACCTTCTGAGGATAAGAAACACAACAAATCAACATTTTGGCATACCACAGAGAACTCAAATTTCAAAGGTCCATGGTAATCTTAGGCTCATTTTTCATCTCCTCAATATAGTGAAGGGAGAACCATAGAAATTGCAGACAATAACACATCTTCTCATTCTCAATATACATAGGGAATAGAGGAGAAATATATGTTAATATGATTTATAAAAATAGAGGGGGGGGTGAATAAGTTGTTCTTAGGTCTAGATGTACCAATTCAGCTTTTAAACACTTCAACAATCTCAAATTTAATCACCAACATTACTCAGTCATTACAAAATTTATACCAGAAACATATAACATGTAGTCCACTATCCAATAGCATTTAACTTGCAAAACATAGAAATTCTCACACCAAAACATTCACACAAGTATGACACCAGGATTTATAGTGGAAACCCAATTTGGGAAAAACCACTTTGTAACATGTTACTGATATTTTCACTCTTCTAAAGTGAGCTCTGTGAAAAGCCAACCCTGTTAAAGGTTTACAAACACACTGTTAGGTGTGACCCTATTAAAGGATTTCAACCACCTTGTTAGGAGTGCACCTTGTTAAAGGACTTAAGTACATTCCATTAGAATGCAACCTTGTTTAAAGGATTTAAACAATGACTATTAGGTCAACCTTGATTAAAGGATTTAGATTGATACAATGATTAGAAAGTAGCAGTAGTATCTGATTTGAAAAACATACAACTCACTTTGCAAATAATAGATCCAATTTCGTACATATATGTTGGCTTACTGACTGAGTACCATTTTCATCTCCATCACTGATCTACTCAGAAATCCCTTTAAGCAATCACAACTCTGATCAACTCTTTCACCTTCAGCCCTTCTTCTTAGACTTATTAGTCAATGACATCAACAACTCCAAAATACTTCTTTAACCTCATACTTAGGTTTTCCTTTATACCTCTTCAATAGGCAGATCCATCTTTTGCCTCTTGATCTCCTCCATAGATCTTAGGCTTAGGTCAGATTCATCGAATCCTTCCAACATTTAAGTTCTTCATCCATCCTTCTAGAAACATCTTCAATCTCTTTATTGAATCCTAAAAAAAAAAAGGTGTACTGTGCATTAAATGCTCCATACACTCAATTAATAAAGTCAACACGATTTACATAATCCAAGAATTCAACTATGTCGGCTATGAATATGAATTCTTCCTTCAAATGTAAATTAATGACACTCGGTCAATACTGTGTTCAACTTCTCAGTCATCTCTACATAGCTTGGTCATCTCTTCAAATTGTCTTGCTCAGCTAATACTGTCACTCGACAATAAACTGCTATTTGGTCACCACTGAATTTACTCAGCATATACTATTTCTTGGTCGACACTAACATCACTCGGCTTAAACTCAATTTATTCACTTTTTATCAGTTAAGCCTACTTGTTCAGTATTGCTTCTTACTTAGATAAAAAATACATTATCTTATCATTGTGCCACATAATCAAGTAATCATTGAAGTATCAAATAACTCAAATAACTCAACCTTTCTCTAGGTTCTATTGTTATCACCCCTTCTCTAATCCTTCTCATCAATCAATAGATATAGTACTTTCTCAGATAGAAATTGTCTTACCAGTTAAGGTTTGACATCAATGACAATACAACAATTGTTTCAATTTGAGTTTCCAACAATCTCCCTCTTTGGCATTGATGGAAACACCATATGAATAACACATGATTCACCAATCAATCCAAAATTTTGTCATTACATCAGAAAAATATTTATAATATCCTTAGCTTCATTCTGATTCTGAATCACTTAGCCTTGTTTACTTGACCATCCACACAGTTACTCCCTCTGAATCTTTTCTGTGTCTCTTTTCTCTAATTTTGAATTCTCTCTCTCTTTCTTTTATCTCTGAATATCTCATCCTTTTCTTTTATGTGTTGCATGTTTTAGATGTAGATGTCATCTTGTTAGTTCAGTAACAATATTTCTCCCTCTATCATCTTGCTTATGACTGATTATCAGCTTTGTTGTACTTTTCACAACTCTAGGCCGCTCCTAAAGTGTGACCTTTTTTGCATCAATTTGTTAGATACTCTGTGCAATACATTGATGCAGTGCTCCTAGCTTGACTAGGCAGCCTCAGTTAGGGGAAGAACCCCTAATTTACCTCTAAGATATTCATGAGCATCCTTGGGTAAAGCTTTAGTGAATATGTCTGCTAGTTGTTCTTTTGTATTCACATATTCCATTCTCACTTCTTTATCTTGTACCAATTCCCTCAAGTAATGATACTTGATGGAAATATGTTTGGTCTTTGTGTGCATCATTGGATTCTTTGGTATGTTGATAGCACTTGTGTTGTCATAGTATATGACAACTGGTTCTATGATTTCCTCTTTCATGCCTTTCAATAATTGCTTAATCCATACCAGATTTGAACAATTCACTGCAACAACTACATACTCAGCTTCAGTTGTAGATTAGGAAATGCAATTTTGTTTCTTTCTTGTCCAAGAAACTAATCTCTATCCATGAAAGAAAGCTCCACCACTAGTACTTTTTATATCATCAACATTTCCTGCCCAATCTGCATTAGTGTAGACACTCAGTTCAAATTTCTCATGCTTCTTGTAATATAGTCCATAGTCTTATGTCCCTTTCAAATATCTCATTATTCTCTTTACAGCCATCATATGACTTTCCTTAGGATTGGCAGAGAATCTTGCCATAATCCCAACTGCTAGGGCTATATCTAGTCTACTATGAACAACATATTGCAACTTTCCAATCATGGATCTATACAGGGTTTGGTTTACTTCAGCAGTATCATCATTTTTAGAAAGCTTGTGTCTAGTAGCCATGGGAGTACTTATTGGCCTTGAATCCTCCATACCAAAGGTTTTCAGCATCTCTTTGACATATGTAGATTGTGTAATGAAAATACCTTTTTCCATTTGATAGACTTGCAAACAACCAAAGAATTTTATCTCACCAAACATAGACATCTAAAACTCAGTTTTCATCTCATTTGAAAATTTCTTACACAGGGAATCTTTTCCTCCAAATACGATATCATCTACAAACATTTTAGCTAACAATATCCCTTTACCTTCTTCATCTTTCATGTATAGATTGTTGTTGTCATTTGTCCTTGAAAATCCAATCTGTATCAAGTACTTGTGCAGCCTCTCATACCATTCTCTAGGGGCTTTTTTTAATCCATACAATGCTTTGTTCAACTTGTAGACCATATTTCTCTTGTTTGGATCAACAAATCCTTCAGGTTGTTCAATGTACACTTCTTCTTCTAATATACCATTAAAAAATGTAGACTTGACATCCATTTGGTATACCTTGAAATTTTTGTAAGTAGCATATGCAAGTAGAGATCTCACTCCTAATCTTGCTACAGGGGAAAATATCTCCCCATAGTCTATTCCTTCTTCTTTTTCATAACCCTTGCATACTAGCCTTGCTTTGTTCCTTGTTATTTGTCCATGTTCATTAAGCTTGTTTCTGAATACCCATTTTGTTCCAATGATAGTTTTGTTTTCTGGTCTCAGCACCAGAGTCTAGGTATCATTATTTTCTATTTGGTCTATTTCCTCATTCATAGGTTGAATCCAATCTTCATTTTCTAATGCCTCTCTTGTTGTTTTAGGCTCAAATTCACACAATAAACATGTAGGATCTTTCAACTTGCTTCTGGTCAGAACTCCAGTTTCTTTATCTCTAATGATTTTCTCAGGCTTGTGATGTCTTCTTACATACTATGCCAGTGTAGGTTCAAATTTCTTTTCTCCTTGCTCTTCAAGTTCATAAATAAGGTTATCAGATTCAGCTTTTGATAGTTGGGCAGCTTCTTCCTGATGGTCGGCAGCATCCTCGTGATGCTCAAAAATATCTTCATGATGCTTGGCATTATCTTCCTGATGCTCAACATTTCTTACCCGTGATTCTTCATCAGGTGATAGTGTGTTACTCACTTCTCCTGCTTCTATATAGACAAAAGATCTATAGTCTTCAAGTTCTCTTTTGCTTTCCTGTTCATTTTTCTTTGTAAATTCATCAACCTTCACATTTACACTTTCCACAATTTTTTTAGTGTTAGTGTTCAAACACTTGTAAGCTTTACTCTTTGTGGAATAACCTAGAAATATGACCTCATTACTTTTTGCATCAAACTTTCCATTCCTATTGTCTTTCAATATGTAGCCTTTTCTCCAAAAGATTCTAAAGTATTTTACATTAGGTGCATAACCGTGCCATAATTCATAAGGTGTAACATTTGTAACTTTTTTTTTAATTGCACTCAGTTTAAGGTATAAATAGTTGTACTTACAGCTTCTTTCCATTACTTTTTTGCAACATTTTTCTCAATCATTAGTGTCCTTGCGCAATCCATGATAGATCTATTTCTTCTCTCAGCTATACCATTCTGTGGAGGTGTTCTAGGTGTAGACATTTGTCTCTTGATTCCTCTGTCATTACATAATAGATTGAGCTCATTTGATATAAACTCTCCACCTCGATCAGATCTCAAACATTTTAGGTTTCTAGCTATTTCTTTTTCAACCGTAGCCAAATACCACTTAAACAACTGAAATGAATCACATTTTTCTTTTAAAAACATTGCATTCATCAACCTAGAGTAATCATCAATAAATAAAATAAAGTATTTAGCACCACAATAGCTTTGTATACCCATAGGTCCATAAAGGTCAGTATGAACCAAATCCAAAACATTTTCAAAAGTAAAAGTTTTGCTCTTGAAACTAGACTTTTGTCATTTTACCCAACTGACATTGTTTGCACATCACATTATCAGGTTTCTTCAATCTCTACAATCCTCTAACTTTCTTCTTTTTACTGATATTTACTAGATTGTCAAAGTTAACATGACATGGCCTCTTATGCCTGTTGGCATTAAGCAGAATTGCCACTAGTGACAACACTTATTTGCGTTCACAGTGCAAACCGAGCAAACAGTGCAAACCGAGCAAACAGTGCAAACCGAGAAAATAGTGCAAATCGAGCAAACAGTGCAAACTGAGCAGACAACGCAAATCGAGAAAATAGTACAAAAAGAGAAAATAGTGCAAACCGAGAAAATAGTGCAAACCGAGCAGACAGTGCAAACCGAGCAAACAGTGCAAACTAAGCAAACAGTGCAAACCGAGCAGATAGTGCAAACCGAGCAGACAGTGCAAACCGAGGAAGTTAGTACAAATCGAACAGGACAATGTAAATCGAGTAACATCATGTCTACCAAGTCACCAGTATTTACTGAGTTCAAAACCTACCGAGTGATCAGTATGAACCGTGCCTTCACTTCTACCGAGTGCATGACGATGCCGAGTAATGCAGTGGACGCTGAGTATCAGAAAGTCACCGAGTCAGTTTGTAGGAACCGAGTAATCATACTTGGGCCGACTTAGTAGCACTTATGTTTATTTGTCAAGCCGACTGTATAATTGTAATTGTAATTAATTGTTTTAAGACTTGTATATAAACAATGTTGTAAAATGTCAAGATGTATGAATGAAGAAGAATATATGTGAAAAAGAAAGGCAGAGATAAGCGAATTACAGAAGGCTTCAGAAGTATAAGGAACAACAAAGACAAATTCATCATAGAAGGTGATCAGTACATCAGCGAATCTCAATCAGCAATCCAGTTGCAAAACTAGAGATCTACTATTTCATTCTAACAGGTGAATTAGTACTAAATCCTTTAACCGGGTAGACTTAACAGTCTTTTGTAAATCTCTTTACCGAGTGCATACTTCATTGTATGTTTGTAAATCCTTTAACAGGGTGGATTTAGCAATCCTTATTGCTCCTAACAGGGCAGATCATCAGAAGTGATCAAATTGTAAGCCTTAACCGGCCAACTTTATTCTGTAGTATTAAAGCTTTGTGGGTTTCATCCCCACCCTAGTTTTACTTTCTTTTGGAAGGTTTCTGGGTAACCAAATCTATGTGTCATTATTGTGAATGCTTTTAAGTTTCATGCTTTCTGTATGCAAAGGTTAAAAGTGAATTACATGTTAATACATCTGTAATTGAAAGAAAATTTGGAGTTACTGATTCACCCCTCCCCTCTCAGTAACTCGGTTAATTCCTGAATATTTCCAACAATTGGTATCAGAGCATCATTGGTTCTCAAGATAAAGCTTAACTAGCTTGAGCAAAGATCCAGGACAATGGAGGTATTCAAACTGAACAAGGTGATTGAAAATGAAAAGCTAGATCTGGAAATGGCCATAGCTAAACTCAAAGAAGCAAAAGAACATCTTTCCCAATCCCTAAGAAGAAGGAAGGAACTTGCAAATCAGATGAATGATCAGAATTACATTGAAGAAAAGATTGAAGACCTTTTTCCCTCAAATAACTCAGATGAAGCAAACAATGCTGTCAAAGAACTCCTAGAAAAGAATGGGTCTCTGCAAGAAGAAGTGAGAAAATTGAAAAGAGAACAAGAGCTACACTCTACAAGATTCTATGAGATCTTGGAACAAAGAAACAAGTTGAAAGATGAATTAGATGGAAGAAACATTGAAGTCCAAAATAAAACCCTTCAGCTAGAAAACCTAATTGATCAGATCTCTCATACAAATGAGGAAATTTTGAATCTAAGATTAGAAATAGAAAGCACAAGAGAAGAACTAAGAACTGAAAAGGAAATCAATCTAAGATTGGTGGATGACCTAAACGCTGAAAAACAAATCAATGAAGGAATGCTGAAAAGTTAAGAAGACCTGAATCAGCTATATGAGCGAAATCTTCATAGGCAAAAAGGAAAAGCAGGACTTGGATACAAAGGAGAAGGCGAATCTTCTAAGCAAGGTACTCAAAGAAATCAAAAACCTACTTGTAATCATTGTGGTAAAATAGGACATACTTCAAATAAATGTTGGAATAATGAAAAAGCAGAATTCAATGGAAAATGTTACAACTGCAATCAACCTGGTCACAAAGCAAATGAATGCAGGGAAAAACCTAGATTCAGAGGTAATTGTCACAAGTGCAACAAACAAGGTCACAAGGCATCTGAGTGCAGATCCAAGACATTTAATCTAGCAGAACAAATTATGAAAGCAATGTTTGGATGGGACTACAACACCTGGTGTAGATGTCATTACTGTGGAGAATATGGACACATTGGCATGAATTGCATAAAACATCATCTAAGGAAAAGAGATACTACCGTAAGATGCTTCAAATGCACTAAACTCGGTCACATAGCCAGAAATTGCATGAATGCTAGTGAAGTTGAAGATGGAAAGAAGAATGAAGCAACTAAGGTCAGGAAACAGGTAAGACAAAAATGGATTCCTAAAGCTACCAAGCAATCCACTCCAAGTAATGGAATGGATGGCTCTACCGACTCAAACTAAATTTCCAAGAAAGCACTGGAACTGTATTCTCATAGACCAATCCCAAGCAGTTCCAGAACTGAATTAAAAGAAAGATCTAAATCAGCATGCAAGATGCAGTAAGATCACAGGGAGGTCGGTATCAGTCTTCACTGAGCAAGGTCGGTACCCGTCTTTACCGAGCGAGGTCGGAGCATTATGAATTCCTGAGTTCACCGAGTTGCGAAGTCTTTACCGAGCAATTAATTCTTAGTGGGTGACAGTCTGTCAGAATTCATACCCTAATTTGAAATGAGCATTAATGATAGAGTTGTAAACAAAAAGTAAGTAATCGAACTCATTCTTCACCGCGAACCTTTAGCACTTTGAGAGCAGAAAATTTCAAGAGCAACCCAGCGATTCAATACTTTTTTGAAAGGAATTTTCTGTGAGCTATCATGGCATCATCCAACACTTTAGCGAAGAAAGGATCTGATATGTTAGTCCAAGGAGAATGGAAAGCACCAGATTTCAAGATCATGCCCACAATTGCAGCAGCCCTAGATCCGAACGGAGCTCAATCTCAGATTCCTCCTAAGGTACTGCTTATTAACGATATCCGCAATCATTTTAACTGTTCAATTCATGAAATGGGAAACCTAGAACTAGATATTGTGCATGAGGAACTATGTGTGGATGGTATTCTGAAACCCGAGCACAAACATCTGGAAGATAAAGGTTTAGTTCACATTGCACATCTACCTCGAAACTTTCGAGATAAATGGGTTAGGTACATTCTCAGTCGAGTACATGATGGCAAGATTTGGCTTGAGCAACCTATTGAGATTACAAAGAAGATGATTCATCAAGTCACCGGTCTTCCCATGTTGAACAAAGCTAAAACTACCAAAACCCTAGGTCGGACGGAACTAGAGAAGAAAACCCTAGCTGAGTGGGACGGTAGAGGCATGAAAGTTAGCAGCATTACCGACGCTGAACTGAAGTTTGGTACACACATCATTGCCCATAAGATTTACAGTTCTAGTCGACAGAACAGTGTCTCCTGTGAAGCTATTGACCTAGCATACAAAGTGGTCAAGAACAACTTAACATTTGACCTAGCAGACTTATTGTTAAAGTAGTTTAACAAAAATATGGAAAGCATTAAAACTTCCAAGAACAATCCATGTAAGTTTGGATCCTTATTGGTCTGTTTATTCTTCTATGTTCTGAAATTCTTCCCTTCTAAAGGAAAAGTTGTATGGAGAAAAGATGTGCCAGTCCTCTATGAAATAAATGAATACATCTCAGAAATGGGTGAGAATTTTGAAAGCATCATGGATAAATATTTTGAGTCTTTCAAAGAGAAAATGAATGATAGATTCTGGATTCCATAGAAGCTGGTGGAAGATTACAAAGACAATATTTGTTTTATGGTGGATTGTGATAATGTATATATTCAAGCAGTTAAACCAAGGACTGTATATGTAAAACCTCTTCCTTATGAGGTAAATATTGATGAAACCAAGGATATCATTGAAGCTCTTCTTAATCAGCCTGTCAATCCCAAAGCTCCATATTTTGGAACATTTGATGAAGCTAAGGTGAGAATTGAACTAAGCATAAAGCTTCCACAGGCAGTAAACAAAGGAAAGAAGAGGATAGCCAAAATGCAGATGATAACCGAGGACAAAGAAGAAAAAGATGAAGAAAAAGAGGAAAAAGATGAGAAAACAGAGGAACCAGAACCTGCAAAGAAGAAAGGAAAGGTATTTATTACTAAGGCACCTAAGCCTCCTACTACTGTATTTACAAGAAGAAATACAAGAGGCAAGGTAGACAAGGCAGAAAAGGAAGATACAGACATAGTATTCAAAAGGCCTCCTCTAAACCTTCAAGAAAAGCTCAAACTCTTTAGAGATGGATCAGGATCTGGAGTAAGTAACATAAAATCCTTAAGATATGAAACCAGACCGGAAACAGAATAGAAGGAAATAGAAGATGCTGTTATTGAGAAGATGGGACAGTGGAAATACTCTCCTAAAGAAATTACCCCACAGGTTCCAGCAGTTCTATTGAATCCAATAAAAATGAGATGGAGCAATGCAAGGCAAACTGTGATAGACATATTTGATCAAAACCTGAGACAGTTGATGCCGAGCTTGAAAAATGATGAAGTAAAGAAGGCATTAAAAGAAAATGAAAATAAGATGACATTGAAGTTCAATACTTGTTTGATTTTGATCAACAATATTGAATCGGTTGTGAAGGCTGCAAATGCTACATGGAAGAACATATACCACCTTCACCAACCAAGTATTGAAATAGTAATAATAAAAGATATTGAAGATGATAGTGATGAACAAGAAGAAGACACTGAGGTAGATGATATTGTGAGGATAGCAGTAGAAGTCATTGCATCCCTTCCTACCTCTCCAGTGAAAGTTTCTACATCCAGCCCAGAGACACCTTCAAGCATGGTTGTGACAACTTCCACATTTGTCCAATCATCCCTAGCAACATCAGAAGCAGCTATCATTTCTTCTACCGAGCTGCAGTCTCCTGCACCATCAAGTTTTCCAGCAGTAAGTTTTCCAGTTTTTGAATCTTCAAGTATATTAAGTTCTCCAGTAGAAAGTATGCCAGTATCTATAGCCAGCCCTACTTTATCTACTGTCACTACTACCAAAGCATTAAGTACAGATAAGCCTAAGGCTCTACCGAGTATAAAATTTTTGGGTAAGAATGTAGTAGAGGATATAGACCTAGATGAAGAGATAGAGATTCCTACATTAGATTTTTCAAATCTCTCAGCGAACCAAATGCAAAATATAGGTGAGATCCTCCAAAGGAAAGCAAAACAAAAGAAACTTAAAGAGGAGAGAGACAAGGAGTATCAAATCATCAAGGATGCTAAGGACATTTTGTCTGATGCATTAGGCATTAAAGTAGACTCCTCCCAGCATGTTTTGTTACAATTAGCAGAAGCAGTTGAGAAATACAATGAGGATTCATCCGGCATAGAAAAGTTAGTTGAAAGAGCCGAGAAGAGATTCAACAATAAAGTACTTGAGCACATTGCTCAGCACATAGCTATTAACCAAGTGGAATTGTCTTCAGTTTTGTCTAACATTGAATCTATCTATTCGAATGCTACCTCTCTTTTGGCCAGATTGTGCAATATTGCCGAGTTCACAAAGGATATTAAGGATAAAATGAATAAAATGGATGAAGATATGAAGATTAGCATACAGAAGCTGCAACTTGAACCAAGTTCAAGCTCTGCTCATCACATGAAAATCTCACACCTGTCAAATATGCAGTCTGATCTACTGAAAGAAGACACAAGGATCCGGTCCACACTGCTAGACATCCAACATATGATCCTTCCCATCATGAATACAATGTTTAAGCACATTGAACATTCCAAAACATTGATTCATGACAATCAGTTCTCTATAGCAGATCACATGATTGAACTCTCTGCAGAAGTCCAAATTGCTATACAAACATGCAAGATCCTGCAAGAAAGTTGGGACAGAACCCTGGCACTAATAATGAAGGTACATTCTGATTTTCTATCAAATTTTGGATTCTCTCTGTAAATAACTTGTTTATGCACCTTTGGCATTATCGTCAAAAAGGGGGAGATATGTATAGAAGAAGATTTGTATAGAAACAATTAGCACATTGAAAGGGGGAGACAATGTATAAAGCCCTATAACAAAGACAAATTTTGATTCATGTATATAAGTTTTGGCCAATAAGTGTTTTTGTCACTAATGCCAAAGGGGGAGATTGTTGGCATTAAGCAGAATTGCCACTAGTGACAACACTTATTTGCGTTCACAGTGCAAACCGAGCAAACAGTGCAAATCGAGCAAACAGAGCAAACCGAGCAAACAGTGCAAACCGAGCAGACAGCGCAAACCGAGCAAACAGTACAAACAGAGCAAATAGTGCAAACCAAGAAAACAGTGCAAACCGAGCAGACAGTGCAAACCGAGAAAACAGTGCAAACTGAGCAAACAGTGCAAACTGAGCAAACAGTGCAAACTGAGCAGACAGTGCAAACCGAGCAGACAGTGCAAACCGAGGAAGTTAGTACAAACCGAACAGGACAATGTAAACCGAGTAACATCATGTCTACCGAGTCACCAGTATTTACCGAGTTCAAAACCTACCGAGTGATCAGTATGAACCGTGCCTTCACTTCTACCGAGTGCATGACGATGCCGAGTAATGCAGTGGATGCCGAGTATCAGAAAGTCACCGAGTCAGTTTGCAAGAACCGAGTAATCATACTTGGGCCGACTTAGTAGCACTTATGTTTATTTGTCAAGCCGACTGTATAATTGTAATTGTAATTAATTGTTTTAAGACTTGTATATAAACAATGTTGTAAAATGTCAAGATGTATGAATGAAGAAGAATATATGTGAAAAAGAAAGGCAGAGATAAGCGAATTACAGAAGGCTTCAGAAGTATAAGGAACAGCAAAGACAAATTCATCACAGAAGGTGATCAGTACATCAGCGAATCTCAATCAGCAATCCAGTTGCAAAACCAGAGATCTACTGTTTCATTCTAACAGGTGAATCAGTACTAAATCCTTTAACCAGGTAGACTTAACAGTCTTTTGTAAATCTCTTTACCGAGTGCATACTTCATTGTATGTTTGTAAATCCTTTAACAGGGTGGATTTAGCAATCCTTATTGCTCCTAACAGGGCAAATCATCAGAAGTGATCAAATTGTAAGCCTTAACCGGCCAACTTTATTCTGCAGTATTAAAGCTTTGTGGGTTTCATCCCCACCCTAGTTTTACTTTCTTTTGGAAGGTTTCTGGGTAACCAAATCTATGTGTCATTATTGTGAATGCTTTTAAGTTTCATGCTTTCTATATGCAAAGGTTAAAAGTGAATTACATGTTAATACATCTGTAATTGAAAGAAAATTTGGAGTTACTGATTCACCCCCTCCCCTCTCAGTAACTCGGTTAATTCCTGAATATTTCCAACAATGCCATAACCATACATCATCAAATTCTGCAATCAAACATGTCTCTTCAAATAGATCTAGATAGAACAAATTACCTCTAGTATGTTCTCCACTTCCAATTAGTTCACCAGTGGCATCATATATTTTAGCCTTTCTATGATAAAACTCTAGTCTATAACCAGTGCTATTAAGTTGTGCAACACTTAGCAAATTATGGTTAAGACCTTCAACCCAATAAGAATTTTCACAAGTGATCTTATCAGTTAGCTTAATTAATCCTTTACCCTTTACATGACATGGTGCATCATTACCAAACTTAACACTTCTACCTTTGTAATGATCTAGGATTTCAAATTTACTTTTTTCACCAGTCATGTGATGTGAGAAACCACTATCAATAATCCATTTATCCTCTTTGCTCACATAAGAAACAAGTGAAGTTTTCTCATCTTCATTAGAATCATCTTTCATACCAACATAAACTACTTTAATTTCAAAATCATCATTATTAGTGTCAGTTTCTTGTTCAACAATATAGCAGGATTTCTTACCTTTATCTTTGTAGTCCTTGTACCTTTGATAACCTCTATTTTCTCTCTTATCCTTGTACTTTCTTTCTCTTTCCTCATCCTTGTCATTCCTGTCAAGGCATCTTGCAGCTTTATGGCCAACTTTGTTACATGAAAAACATATGATAGGAAGTTTAAATCTATATTTTCCTTTTCCTCTTTTCAATCTTCTGGCTATAAGAGATTCAAAATCCTCTTGTTCCTCATCAGAAGTGTCACTATCACTTTCACTATCACTCATACATTTTTATTTTTCTCTCTTAGACTTATGCAAAACCATTTGTGACTTGAATACATATTCAACATTAGCAACAACAATAGTGTAGTTATCATAGTTAGAAAGCTCAAAAGTAGTAAGCTTACCAACAAGACTTTCCAGAGTTAGAACATTACCAGGATTACATCTAGATTCTTGAATTGCTAAAATTTTGATGGCATATATAGGAAGAAAAGTTCTCAATACCTTTCCAATAATAGTCTCATCATCAATAGTTCCATTAGCTCCTCTAATAGAATTTACTACCTCCTTGATTCTACCACAATATTGAGTAATATTTTCACTTTCTTGCATTTTCATTTCATCAAACTTACCTCTTTGGCTTTTAGCTTTTTCCCTTAGTACATTTGTGTCACCACCATAGATATTTACAAGAGTTTCCCACATTTTCTTTTCATTTGTGCAATCTTTAATGTCTTCAAATTTAGGATAGCTTAAGGCAGGTGCAATCTCCAACATTGCTTGGTTGTGTTCCTATTTTGCTCTCATCTCCTTGACAATCAAAGGTGCAACAGGTGTAACATAGTCATGTTCAACATAATATTTTGCTGAGTCACCAATACCAACTAGATTCAATTTCATCAGACTATACCACATAGGGAAGTTCTCCTTATTCAACTTCAACACCTACTTTTTATACATCTTGATCATTTTCTTTAAGTACCTTTAAAATTATCCTCTGTAAGCACCAACAACTCTGATACCAATTGTTAATATGATTTAGAATAGCAGAGAGGGGGGGGGTGAATCAATTTTTCTTAGGTCTAGATGTACCAATTCAACTTTTAAACACTTCAACAATCTCAAATTTAATCACCAACATTACTCGGTCATTATAGAATGTATACCAGAAACATATAACATGCAGTCTACTATCCAATAGCATTTAACTTGCAAAACACAGAAATGTTCACACCAAAACATTCACACAAGTATGACACTAGGATTTATAGTGGAAACCCAATCTGGAAAAAACCACTTTGTAACATGTTACTGATATTTTCACTCTTTTGAAGTGAGCTTTGTGAAAAGCCAACCTTGTTAAAGGTTTACAAAAACACTGCTAGGTGTGACCCTATTAAAGGATTTCAACCACCCTATTAGGAGTGCACCTTGTTAAAGGACTTAAGTACATTCCATTAGAATGCAACCTTGTTCAAAGGATTTTAAAAATGACTGTTAGGTCAACCTTGATTAAAGGATTTAGACTGATACAATGATCAGAAAGTAGCAGTAGTATCTGATCTGAAAAACTTACAACTCACTTTGCAAATAACAGATCCAATTTCGTACATATATGTTGGCTTACTAACTAAGTACCATTTTCATCTCCATCACTGATCTACTCAGAAATTCCTTCAAGCAATCACAACTTTGATCCTTTTTGCTTAGGCTTATCAGTCAATAACATCAACAATTCCAACATACTTCTTTAATCTCATACTTAGGTTTTCCTGTATACCTCTTCAATAGGCTAATCCATCTTTTGCCACTTGATCTCCTCCATAGATCTTAGGCTTAGGTCAGATTCATCAAATCCTTCCAAAATTTAAGTTCTTCATCCATCCTTCTAGAAACATCTTCAATCTGTTTATTGAATCCTAAAAAAAAATGGTTTAGGGTGAACCCACAATAGTGGGTTACACTTTTTAGCCTGAATGGACACTGAACTCTACATTTTGAGAAAAACTTTCAGATTTGGATGCATATTGCCGTTGAACAACTTGAAATCAGAGGATGAAGTAAATTAGAGTCTTTTAGGATTTTTTTTCTAGATTCTAAATATATAAATATATACATATATATATATATATATTATATATATATATATATATATATATATATATACATATACATATACATATACATATACATATACATATACATATATATACATATATTTATATATACATATACATATATATACATATACATATACATATATATACATATACATATATATATATCTATATATATATATACATATACATATATATATACATACATATATATATATATATACATATATATATATATATGTATATATATATATATATATATGTATATATATATACATATATATACATATATATACATATATACATATATATACATATATACATATATATACATATATAGGTATATATATATATATATATATACATATATATATATATATATATATACATATATATATATATGTATATACATATATATATATATGTATATACATATATATATATATATATATTTGAATTTACTTGAATACTTTCTTCTTTCTCCCACGAAAACTTGTATGGTGCTGAAAATGTCATTTTCAAATAGTAACATTGTTTTCATAGAGCATAACTTTTTTTGTAAAATAGATATGAATGCAATTCTTTCAAATTTAGTTTTGTAACATCCATACAGAGGGCATCCAATTGGTTTGACAACATTATCACTATTATTGCATATTTTATTAACATTTGAAGTTGACTAATCCAAAATTTTGATGTACCTTGACTACATAGCTTATAACTTATTGTGTATTTATCGAATTTCAATTTTTTTTTTTAATAGAAAGTAGACTCAAATATGGAGGGCACTATTATTTTTCAAAAAAAAAATTCCTTGTTTTACTATTTTTCATTGAACATCAAACTCAGAGGTTTATATTTGATAAAAAACCTACATTCATTTAACGTCAAAGACCATACACATAATAAATTTAAAAATAGTCAAATATATAATTGTTAGAAAGCTAGTTCTAAGTACTTGTTGTATGCAAAAGGACGTCTTCTTATTCATCCATTTGATCAGCGCGCTTGAGGCCTGAAGCCATGAAATTCTCAAAATTTCTTCAAAACTTGCAACCATGGCCCAAACTAGGCACTTTCGATCGAAAGTTTTGACTTTCGATCGAAAGTACTTTGCTGAAAAATGCAAAATTTAGTCATTACTAAGCCAGTTTTGATCAAAAGTCATTTAGTTTTGATAGAAATCCAAATTTGACTTTTGATAGAAACCTATGTTGGCCTTTTTGGTGGCATTTCGGTTAATAAGAATTAGGTATAAATAAATGTATATTTTTTTCATTTCATAAATCTGAAAGCTGTAAAATAATTCTCATTTAGGAGAAGGAAGACATTTTGGCACGGAATAATTTTCTAAGTTGTGATGGGAAATAAAAAGAGAAGGCTAAAAAAAAGTACATGACATTATTCAGAAGAGACTGAACAAAGACTATGTGAAGAATCACAAAAAAGATATCATCGTCGGAAACAAGGTATGTCTAAGATGTCTCTATATAGATATTTTAAGTTGATGATCAAGACTTGTCTTAATGTTCATGTAAATGTGATATTGTAAGTCTATTAGACTTAACTAGACCTAATTGTAGACCTATTTGGACTAATAGGACTTATTAGGACTAATTAGGACCTATTCTAGGACTATTAGGACCCAATTAGAATTAATGAGAACTAATTAGCACCTAATTAGAGTCAATTAGAACCAATTATGACCTATTAAAACCCAATTAGACTCAATTATAATAAATTAGCACCTAATTAGACTCAATTAGGACCAATTATACCCAATTAGGACCAATTAGAACTAATTAGAACCAAATAGTACCTAATAGGACCTATTTGGACTAATTAGGACCTAATAGGACCTATTAGGACCTATTAGGACCTATTAGAACCTAATTAGCACTAATTAGGACCTATTAGGACTAATTAGAACCAATTAGACTCAATTAGAACCAATTAGGACCTAATATGACCTATTAGAACCAATTAGAACCTAATTAGACTCAATTAGATCCAATTCTAGACTTAATTAGAACCAATTAGGACCTAAAAGAACCTATTATGACTAATTAGGACCTAATAGAACCTATTATGACTAATTAGGACCTAATAGAACCTATTAGGACCCAATAGGATCTATTAGGACCCAATAGTCCACCTATTAGAACCTATTAGAACCAAATAGTGCTGGACCTAATTAGACTCAATTAGAACCAATTAGGACCTAATATGACCTACTAGAACCAATTAGGACCTAATTAGATGCAATCAAAACCAATTAGGACCTAATTAAACATAATTAAAACCAATTAGATCCAATTGGATTCAATTAGATCTTATTAGAACTAATTAGGACCTATTAGGACCAATTAGGACCTAATATGGACCAACTAGACTCAATTATGACCAATTAAAAATAATTAGGACCTAATTAGGACCTATTAGATTCAATTATGACCTATTAGATCTAATTATACTCAATTAGGACCAATTAGGACCTAATATGGACCAATTAGGACCTAATATGACCTATTAGACTCAATTAGGACCAATTAGACTCAATTGGGACTTATTAGGATGTAAGATGGACCAATTAGGACCTAACATGACCTATTAGACTCAATTAGGACTAATTAGACTCAATTAGGACCAATTAGGACCTAATATGGACTAACTAGACTCAATTAGGAGGTCAACTAGACTCAATTATGACCAATTAGGAACAATTAGGACCTTTTAGATTCAATTATGATCTATTAGATCCAATTATACTCAATTAGGACCAATTAGGACCTAATATGGACCAATTAGGACCTAACATGACCTATTAGACTCAATTAGGACTAATTAGACTCAATTAGGACTAATTTATACTTCATACATGTGTAGGAAATGCTCAAGAATCACAAGCTCAACAAGTTGCCCAACCTTCAGAAGTTGGAGAAGGGTCATCAAAGCTCAACAAGCCCAACCTTCAGAAGTTGGAGAAGGGTCATCACAAGCTCAACAAGCACAAGTCTTAGAATATCAAATAAGTACACATCTCTCTCTTTCTCTCACTGACTCCTCGATTTAGTCACTATCTGAATTTAGTCTCTTAATGGTGAATATACATTTTGGGTCTTTCCCCTAAGAAGAAGTTATTGTTTTGTTGTGTACATGTAGCCTTTGATGATGAAAATGTTGGGACAAGGGGCATCCCAATTTGAATCAACCCAAGGTCAAACAAGTATGTGTTTCTCTCATTAATGTATAAATTATTATAGGTAGAACATGTTCAAGAGCTTGTAAATACTTATTTCATGAAGGTCCCCTTAAGATGAGATATTAAGATTTTTTATTTTATTTTATTTGCAGTGGAAGTGCAAGAAACATATGTGAATGATAGTCTACTCCAACAGTTGAAGAGAAAAATTAATTGTAAAAGCATAGATCATTTAATTGAAATGGATGTGGAAAAATTGAGAGATTATGCTAAACAACCCATAAATATTATGAAGAGGGCATTGAATAAAATGTCTAAGAAAATAATGAAACAATTTGAGAATCTTGGTACACATGAAAAAACTCAACTATTATCAATTACACTTCTTAAAGATGAGTTAAAAGAGCCATTAAAAAATATTGGGTGTAGATGCAAGTTTGAAAAAGTTAAAATCAAGTAACGTACAAAAAATATTGTTGATAGTGTTAAGGAAGGTTTGCATTCCATTGGGAAAACAACTAGATCTATAGATAGGTCCATTTCAAGAAGAGTGATACTGACATCTATTTTAAATAAAAACATGTCCCAAAGAAGACAAATTTCTTCACTTTCATCTCAGATCAGGTACAGTAGGAAGACAATGACACACTATTTGAAAAGAAGAATCAATTTGGATGATACTACATTGGAAGGTAATTGGGCACTAATGTGTAGAGCTCCTCAGTCTGATAGAATTAATGAAACAATTAGGAACTTAGTTACATCATTTTGGGACTGATCATACTCATCCTTCACCAAATACAAGAGACGTTATCAAGAAGAGGATTGGGCCTAAGGAATATTTCCAGCACATAAAACATTGGTTGGACACCACACAACATGAATTGTATCTCTCATTTTGTAACTGAAATCCTGACATTAAGATTGGACAAACAATGTTTGAAAGATTAAAACCAATTTTTGTAAAGATAAATAAATATTTTGAAACTTTTTTTTATCGATATGACATTGAATTCAATCTCTACTACCAAGGATTTAGAAAGATGATAGAAGAAAGTGGTGGGTTCTCAAAATGATTTCCTAAACATCCAAGTCAATTCATAACATCAATCTTATGTAACAAATCAATTGATCATGATATACCTGAAATAGATTGCATAAGAGGAAACTTGTCAAACATGCGGGGATTTGGCTAAATTTCCTTTGAGACTTGAAGATACTGACATAGTGAGGATGATAAAATGTAAGAGATACAAGTACATAAAGTCTAAAACAAAAGTCAGGAAAGAATCAACAAGGTTGGAATATGTAGAAGATGAGATACCTGTTGCAACATTTATGGAGAATTTTTGTAAATTGATTCAACCATACGTACGACATGTTTTTTTGCTAAATGGTAGGTAGAACAATTCCAAATACAAAAAGAATCTTTTCCAATTGGAACAATTTATCGGTTGTTGATTTTGTAGAGAACTACTCCTTTGTATCTCAAAAACAACTTCAAGCAGAATACTACTATAGAAAGAAGGTGACTATCATGATACATGTGTCTTATCAACATGCACAATTAGATTTGTATGGTGTTGAAAGTACATATGAAGCACAAGTCATAAAGAAATAATATCACTTTTACATTAGTGACGATAAAGAGCATGACATACATTTTGTTGAGCATTGCTTTAAGATATTTTTTGGATATTTGGAAAACAAAGGCATCAAAATTGAAAAGCATTTTGTTTGATCGGATGGATGTGCAACACAATTTAAATCAGCAAGGCCATTTTATGCACTATGTAGATATCATCGATACCAAAAGATACCACATATTTGGATTTTCTTGAGAGTGGACATGGAAAGGGAGAGCATGATGGTGCACGGAGCTTGTATCAAATGTGCTTTAAGAAAGTATCAATTGGACTATCAGGGATATCGTATAAATAATGCTCATGATGTAGTTGAGTGGTGCAAGATGCATTTTATGGTGCCAATCATGATAACACATCATCACGATCAGATCAAGTCATACCCTTCTGATTATTCTAGGAGATAATAGGTGCTAATTTTAAATTTATTGATCATTGTTTGAGTTAACTTATAATATATGTCTTTCATTTTTACATGTGACCTCTCTATTGTTTAGGTGTTGACAGAAGATCATCCATGGATGCAAGAGAGTAGACAAAACAAGATCCCTACATTCAGTTATGAGTACGAATAGTAATGTGTGGTCATTGTACACTAGAGATTATTCATGCTTTTGTTATGACTACATTTCTGAAAACTATGACAAATGTATCAACCAAAAATGTGGATATGTTAGTGAATGGAATTTGGTTCCACTAGATGTTACAAACACAAATGACGTTCAGGATGAAAGCTTTGATGACATTCCATTTATTTCTATAGATTATGACCATATTTTAGGTTGATCAAAATTGGTACGTGTGTGTTTATGTACATGTTTTTAAAAAGGATTCATAAACTCAATTTATTTAAATAAAGTTTGTTTAATTTCTAGTTACAAGTTCCTAAAATTAAAAGTTCACTTTAAATGCAGGACATATTTTTGTAGTAGTAGCAGAGCTTGGAAATGTGGAAGGTGTTAGTTACTATTTATTACATTTCTGCAAGGAGAGGATGAAGCTAACACAGAATGAAACAAGCGATGGAATTATGTTTCCCCACAGGTTCTAGTACTATATTTAAGTTTGTTTATATGTTTAGTATTTATCACATCTATATATTTAACATTGAGGAACACATTGTGTAGGTTCAATTATCATGCAAGGAACATATTTGAAGAAAACCAAAATACTTAAACATAGGATTCATTTTATTGATTATCAACCTAACAATAAGGTTCATCAGTATAGTCATCTTGTAATTGCCACTGTCCTATCTCTTGTTCCTATGACCGGACATGGCATTCGTAAGTGGGAGACTTGATACTGACAACCATGAGAGAATATTAAATGTTATTTGAGAGAGAGATGAACCACTTGATGTGGACTAAATCATGCATGAAATATGATCTGAACTAAATTTTTCATGGGTGAGACCAGAGGTTTTCTTAGCTCCATTCTTTCCTACTGGTGCCCATAGTGAATGGAGCTTGAATTAAATTAAAAATTAAGAATATATAGATCTCAAATTTATGTCTTACAAGTGGATATGATATATTAATTATCTACCTGAATATGAAGTACTCTAACTTTGGAATATGAATGTGTGTATGTATTGAATTTGCATGTGTTACATTAGGACGTGCATGTTTTAAATATAAAATCTACTTGAAGTACAACAATGTTAAATTAAAAGTACATGCACAACTATTATTGAATGTACATTTAAATATAAGTAAGATTCAATGAAACATCTAGGGACCCTCAATTATATAGCTCACATGTGTCAAATTTACATCATTCATAACTTTCATTATAAACATGTGTACAATCAAACATCATTCATGTATGTAATCTATTGAAAGTATTGAAAATTTACAAGTTCATCACACATACACACACATATCTAGAGTGAAAGCATATATATAACATTCATGAAACATCAATCATGTGTGTAGATCAAGTACTGTAAATATGAAACATATGAATCAATCATGTGTCAAACATTCTATCAAAAAGCCCGTCTAGAAATGAAATATAACATCAAACACATCCAATCGGTCCATGTAGAGTCTAGAAATGAAATATAATTCACCAAACACATGTGAATATATATACATAATATGAAAATATGTCTCTAATCAACTATGAAAGTTCCTAGGACTCATCATGTCGACTCCTCACTAAGCGGTCACACCCAAAGTGACTATCATGCTGTGAGGGATGTGCAGATCCCTACAAAGAAAGAGATATATAAATTGAAATATATAAACATTGTACAAAGATAGATCTTAAGTTTGATTTAAAATATTGTACAAGAAAACATGTTATAAAGTGTGTACACACAGATAATAAATTAAAAACTCACCTGTCCACTACTGATGTCATCATCGAGTGAGTCCCGATGACGTACACAATCAGTACCCAAAGAAGGAGTAACAAGAGGCATATCCTGGTAGACAAAAAATATATATCATATATATAAATCAAATGATTGAAATTTTAAAAATAAATTTAAGTTTAATTGTAACATTAAATACATGTATATAATCTGATTTATACTTGTGTAGGTGGTGGAAACTAATAGTACTCAGATTCCCTAGCCTCAATCCTATCAACCAAGGTATCAAAGATTTTGCTGTGTCTTGTCCAAGCTCAAATCGCATCTGCAACATGAGTAGATTGCACATGCCTCTCTAATGATGAATGCAATGGACTAACCAGATGAGATGGCATGGAATTTCGTATCATCATGTGTCAACAAATCTAGATAACCTGTAGTGGTCATGCTAACTCAACATCCTCAAGGCCAACATCAAAGAACTGATGCCCTACATTGACTGAAGGTCTATATGTTGTGCCTCTCCCTATGCAGCAATAGAGTGGTCAGTAGGTGGATCCTCATGAGAACTACCACTATGGCCACAGTCTAGGTGAGAAGGATGTGGCTGGCTGTATCTGATGAGTAACCCACATGAGATCTAACCTCTGATATGGGGATATCATGCTCTATTGCTTTAAATGCATATGCATCTAATAGTTCCTCAGCTAAGCTAGTCAGTGTCACATGTGTCATCTCTCCTCTAAGTCCCTCTAGGCTAGAAAGTGAAGGGATGCTTACTACAGTGTACATGTCATCTGCGGTCCTGCTAGTGGATGCTCCACCTAACGATTTGGAGTGTCGTCGAGACATCAGATACTGACCAACCTAATCACTAGATATGGATTTGGTAGCTACTGTAATGTCCCCCACACTATCAATCATAGCTCAAAGCTAAGTGCTATGAATAACATCATCTGTAACAGGGCCCAATGAAGGAGCTATAGCAGGTGCCCTCTGACCAACAATGGTCCTATGTACTGGTCTCTGTCAATCAACTCGACGATAAGCATCTCTATCAGCAAGCCTACCATGCCCCTATCCTAGATGTGCTAGAAAATTAGTATAATTAACAACATGACCTAAGAAAACCTCAACAAAAATTTTCTGTGCAAAGTATAGTAGAATCTAGTCGTTATTCGGATAACGACCATGGGCAGCTAGAAATTTAGGGTATATCAATGCTGATATAGCAGGATCCTCACACCTGGTAACTTGATAACCCTTCACATAATTTTTATCTGCATAAGATGGGAAAACTTCCCCTTTCAAGGTCACTTTAGGCACTAAAGCCTATACCTCCTTAAGAGAAAGACCAGAGCCAACCTCTTGTCTCTTCCTCTCAAGTATGGCCTCTATAAATATCTGGGGCATAGGGAGTGGTACCATGAATTTCATCCCTAATGCTAATCAAGCTATTAAGGATGGACTAACACATGCTCTTATAGGTAGTAGAGCTAGATAGATTATTTATAGATTCTTGCAACTATTGAATCTCTCTATTAGTGTGTGAAAATAGTTCTGTAGGGGGAATCGGTGCATTTTCGATGATGTGTGATGTGCAATAATATGTCTGATAGATCTAGAATATGTATGTACCTGAAAGATTTTATTTTCTGTCAAATAAAGTCTACATATACATGTACATTTTCCTAATTTCAATAAAAATAAAAATTAAATACTATGCACATTTCACTACATTATTTGAAAGTAAAATCAATTACATAAATTACATGTTTAAATGCAAATTACATTTTATAGGTCTAATGGGGTCTTAAAGGGTCATATAACCTAT
>BSBK01014554.1:0-2500 GCA_027943335.1 Chamaecyparis obtusa
GGGAAGCCTACCTACCAGATGATTATGAAATACAGTAGCATAGAAAGAGATTGAATCTCAAATAGGAGATGGATGTAGCCACCTACACTAAAGAGTTCCACAAGTTGAGCTTAAGGTCCAAGATTAAAGAGGAAGAAAGTGTTAAAGTGGCAAGGTATTTGAGTGGCTTGAAATGGAGCATAGCCGAGGAGATGAGTTTGTTCACTCCCACCACTGTACTTGGATGTCAGCATATGGCACAAAAGATTGAATAGAAACAAAGAAGAAAGGAAGAACCTAACTCTAAGAATAGAGGAAGAGGTAGAGACTCTAGAGGGGGTCAAAGAGGAGGTTCTAGTAGAGGTGGTGAATCAAGAAATCAAGGGGAAAGTAGACTCTTGGAACAAAGTACATAAATTACTACAAGAGGATCCTATGGAAGAGGAAGAGGTTGTCAAGGAAATAGAGGAAGAGGAACAGGGAGAAGCAGCTCCTATTTTGCCACCATGAAGTGCTATTAGTGTGGACAGCTTGGGCACCCTGCCTATAGGTGTCTTGATAAACCTTCATCTTCAAATAATGAGAAGAGGGTAGCATATACCCAAGAGGACAGCAGCAACTCATGCAATAATGAAGTCAGAAAATTAGAATCAGAAATGGGGGAGAATCTTATGTTCAGAAGGGTACTCATTAGTCAGCCTAATCAAGGTGAACCCAAGCAAAGAAGAGCTCTTTTTAGAGTCAGGTGCAAGATAGAAGGAAAAGTATGCAAGGTTATAGTAGATTCGGGGTCTATGGATAACATCATAGTAGAGGAGGCAGAAAAGAAGCTTAAACTCACTAAGGTTCCACATGCAAACCCATACAAGGTGACTTGGTTGAACCAGGAGCAGAGTGTGCTAGTCAATGAGCAGACATGGGTAGAGTTTTCTATTGGAAGCTATAAGGACATAATTCTTTGTGATTTTTTGCCCATGGATGCATGCCATCTTCTCTTAGGAAGACCTTGGCAATTTGACAGGAAGATGATGTATGATGGAGAGGAAAATTCCATTTCTTTAAAAAGGATAGAAAGACTTTCAAAATTCAGTCCTTAGTAGAGAATGAAGGGGAAACTTCTAAGACACCTAGTGTGTTGCTTAGCAGTAGGAAAGAGTTCCTACATGTACTACAGGAAGAGGGGACCATAGGGTGTGCCATTATGGTGAAGCCAAAGGAGGAAGACATGAAGTTGCAGGCAGATTTACCATTGGAAGTGTAGCAAATGTTGTAAGAATTCAAAGACATTGTAAGTGATGGAACCCCTGCCACTTTACCTCCAAGAAGAGCCATAAGTCATCAAATTGGACTTTGTACTTGGTGCATCCTTGCCTAATAAAGTAGCATACAAGCTAACCCCGAACCAAAATAAGGAAGTAGCAAGGCAAGTACAAGAATTGTTAGATCAAGGGCTAATTAAGAAGAGCATTAGTCCATGTGCAGTCCCTATGGTTTTAGCATCCAAGAAAGGAGGTAAATGGAGACTCTACATGGATTCAAGGGCTATCAACAGGATCACCATCAGGTATAGGTTCCCAATCCAAGAATAGAAGACTTGATGGATTGCTTAGGAGGTTCTATGTATTTCACAAAGCTGGATTTAAAGAGTGGTTATCACCAAATCAGAATTAAGGAAGGTGATGAGTGGAAGACCACTTTTAAAACCATTGATGGATTGTATGAATGGCTTGTCATGTGATTTGGGCTTACTAATGCCACAAGCACTTTCATGAGATTAATGAACAAGGTCTTGAAGGACCTCATAGGCAGATTTGTGGTGGTGTATCTAGATGATATCCTCATCTATAGCCAGACAAGAGAAGAGCATCTTGAGCACTTGAGGTTGGTCATGAAGAAGCTACATGAAGAGCAGCTAGCCATCAACCTAGAAAAATGTGAGTTCATGAAACAAGAGCTGATTTATTTGGGCTTTGTAGTGTCTAAGGGAAATCTGAAAATGGACCCAAGCAAGGTGGAGGCAATCTTGAATTGGTCTACCCCAAAAATAGGGATAGAAGTTAGAAGTTTCCATGGTTTAGCCCAATTTTATAGAAAGTTCATCAGGAACTTTAGTGGGATATGTGCACCAGTATTGGATACTATCAAAGGAAGGCTGAAAACTAAGTTCAAGTGGACCGCAGCAGCTGAGAAAGGGTTCCAAACTTTGAAACAAGAAGTAGCCACTAAACCTATCCTACTCTTGCCTACTTTTGATAAATTGTTTACCATTGAATGTGATGCAAGTGGTATAGTAGTAGGGGGTGTTTTAAGTCAAGAAGGAAGGCCTATGGCATTCTTCAGTGAGAAGCTCAATGAGGCAAAGAAGAAGTATTCAGCTTATGACTTGGAGTTGTATGCTTTAGTACAATCTCTCAAGAAGTGGAGGCATTACCTTTTGCCAAAAGAATTTGTCGTCTTCACAGATAATCAAGCTTTAAGCTACATAAACACTCAGGAGAAGCTTAGTAACATGCACTTGAAA
>BSBK01014554.1:7500-25259 GCA_027943335.1 Chamaecyparis obtusa
AAAATATGAATAAATAAGAATTATTTTGCTATAGTTTATGTGCTCTCAAATTGCTCTCTTTTCAAATGAAGAAGAAGGTTTATTAAATAGATAAGCCCGGGGAGAGAATGAAGAGGTTCTTGATTTGAAACTCCTGACTCTTCATTCCCAATTGAGATAAATATTGAGGAATTACTTAATTAAAAGAATGAATTATTGCCACATGGGTGACCCTTCAAATAATTGGAATTATTAATTCAAATAAAGGTGTCCATCCATATAACCAAGTAATTATTAATTCCTTTTATATATATTAGCCAAAGGGGGTGGATTTTAATTTAATTTAAAGCACTTAGGACTTTGGAATTAAATTATTTTATCATAGGGATATTTTAGCTAATAAAGTCAAAGACTTAGGAATTAATTATAGTATTTGATTAATGCAATTTAGGGTTTTCACATTTGACATTAAGTCAAATAAAGCCAGGAGAGAAAATTCCCTAGTAAACTAGGACTTTGATGATGTAAAATTCAAGAAAATGCACCAAAATTGATTGAAATTATAAGGTGCCAATTTTGGGGTATTACATTTTCCCCTCTTTATATTGATGTGCGAGCAGTGTGTTGATTCAAAGAATAGTCTGAAGTGACAGATGATGAGAATTTCAGAAGTCTAGGTTAGGATGCGAAGACACCGAAAAAATCAAGGCATGATTTCTTGAAGTCTAAGTTAGATTGCGAAGACAACGGTCTTGAGAGGAGATGAGAATCGGGGTTAGATTTCCCCAATATGAAGCTTAGCCCTTCGAGACCTGGGTTAGATTGCCCAGATAATGGTCTAAAAGAGATTTTGAGAGCTATTCCCAGAACAAAGATTGACTCTCAGGGATTAGGGTTAGATTTCCCCAATACCAAATAGATTTTGAGAACCATCTCCAGAACAAAGTTTGATTCTCGAGGATCGAAGTTAGATTGCTCAGATACCTAAAAGATAGATGACAAGATAGCAAGATGAGAGGTGCAAAGATGTCACTAGTGATGAGATGCCTCAAGCGGTGAAGACTTTAATTCAAATCAGACTGATAAGAGACTAGCTCAACAAGATTCAAATGATGCAATCATCCTGCCCCCTCAGGAGCGAAATCAAAAGATGACATGTCAGAAGGATGATAGACAACAAGAGGTTGCAGATTGGAGAAATTTAGAATAGATTCAAGAAGCTGCAGAAGCAAATCAGAGCAATGTAGAGGTCTTGTTGACCAAGTTTGACCATGGTTGACCAAATTTGACTAGAGTTGACTTTGATGAAAAGATGGAAGATCTCAAGAAAAGGATGAGGAGATGAGAATCTGGCAGGAAAATAACATCAGAAGAGTGACTACACAAGCATCTGATCCCAAAGGATCCCTAAATTTAAAATGCGATTTCAAGCAATCTAGAGATGTCAAATTTTGATCCTGAAAATGGATTCAGAATGGTCGATTTAGCCAAGGGTGCAATTTTCACGCAAAATGGAGCACTTTGTGCAGTTGTGATGAAGCCCGGACATAAGATGAGAACCTTCGATGAAGAGATCCAGAGGACAATCAAGAGAGCACCAAACACTGTCTCAATACAAGCCTAGAATGAAAGATGCAAGTTTAAGCTAGATGCAAGCCTAAAATGAATGAATGCAATCCCTAGGACTTGGTTATTGGACTCATCATATTATCATCATAGAGTTTTGAGGTATGGAATGATCGCAAGATGCCATACAATCCTCACTAACATTACAATCATGAGAATATGAATATGACATTAGTCTTAGATTTATCAAAATGAGGTGTAAGCATTAAGGCACAAGAAGCCAGAATGACTTGAACACCTATTCCTTTTAATTTAGCAATTTAACATAAGCATCAAAGCATCATTGCTAAAATGACCTAAATGTTTCTTATGAACAAACACACAAGACACACAAGAGTTCTTTCCTTTTCCAAAGAATGCTCACAGTGACCCTTACGTTTACTTAGCAGGATGAGCGTTAGTAATTTCACTTGTAGCAGAAAGAAGTCACTCAAAATAGACAAGGAGAAGAACCAACCTCACCAAAGTGTCCATATAAAAGGAGTCAAGGTGCACATGGCCATCCAGCTTGAGATGAAGGCTCTTACAGATGGACATCCCTTTTAGATAGATTTATTGGATCATTGGAACTAAACCAGCAAACATAAAGCAAAGAAAAGATCAGGCCCCTAGTCTTCACATCTCTGAGTCCAGATAGACATCTTGGACTTGCTCGAGGAGGAATAAAAAAGGGAAAGAACAAACACACAAAGGAGAAAAGCTTAGCATGCTACAGAGAACCACACAAATAGTTTTAGTTTTAGTTTAAGTTCATGTTCAAGCAGATTGAAATCGGATCGGAAGACTACAACGCGAGAAGTCTTGATAGGATGGTGACAGTAGGTGAATGCAGTGAGGATCACTGGTGACTGGTGTGAGAAATCATCTCAAAGAGAAAATCAAAGAGATAATGAGGTATCAGTAGGTAGACACAACAAGAAATGCTAGTGATCGATAGAAGAGAGATCCTCAAGGAGAGAGATCTCAAAAATACTAGCAAAACATCAGCAGGCAAATGCAGTGAGAACCACTAGTAACTGATGTGCAGGGGATCCTCAAGAAGAGAGATCCAAGCAATAGTTAGGTATCAGTAGGTGTTATGAATGAATGCTAGATGTTGGTAGTCATTCTGTAGCAGTTGTTGTTGCAATCATGACTATGATTGTCATTGATGTCAACATAGTGATTTTTTGGAGACTAGCAGAGAAGCAAACAGTGTTTTGATTAGCGCACGTGGGATATTGTAGTTGGAGCTATGTGATGTTGAGGTTATATTATTTGATATGTTATATGTTTATGGTTAAGATCATAGAGATTAATTCATTGATTCATGAAAGTTATGAGCATTTTGGTGGAAGCAGTATTCAGGCAGTGTTCCTGAGTAGCGGTTTGTGGAAATCGGATGATATCTCCTAATCAAGATGGAATCTCATTTTCCACAGTTAAAGGGAAGTTTGAGACACATTGAAAGTGACATGGTTCATAGTGAAAACATAGAGCTCACACGCGTGAAGAGTTATTGTATTTGGAAGCTAACAGTTTTGTGTAATTTTGATGTAGCGTGTGGAAACTTTTATTTTGTATTTATGTGCCAACTCATTTGTAATTATTTGAGTGTGGTATAAAGGAAGGAATGTTTTTCCTTATTTTAATTTAGTTTTAATGTGAAGGAATGTGAGAATGGTATGGTTGAATGCGAATGTATGCATGAAGTAAAGAAGAGAGCCTATGAAGTTGTGAAAGTGAAAGTGTGAAGACATGCAAAGTACAGAGATCTGGAATTGAGATCTGGTGTAGCAATGAGTGCAGTTTGGCATAGTAAGGAGGCATATTATTCTATTAAATAATCTTAGGTCATTTGGATAGTGTGTTCAGTGATCTTACCCTAAAGCTATTTGGGCAGTGGGTACTTCTGTCTTCCATAACTCCTAACAGGGTTAGAATCTTTTAACGGGTATTCAAAATCTCCTAACAAGGATTCATATGTACTGAATGTATTTCATAAGACTCCTAACAGAGTCCATCCTTTCACAAGGAATATTCATAATAGTGCATCTTTGTGTGAATCATTCCCACTAAGGTTTACTCTTTGATCAAGAGGTTCCCTAGTCAACATATCTTGTGTTATTGTGTCATTGTGTATGAATATCTCTCTATGGTTGGTAATTATATTGCTTACATGGTTAAATGTTGTTGAAGTTGATAAAAGTTATAATTATCTGATAACTGATTCACCCCCCCCTCTCAGTTATCTTGGTGGACTTTACTTTCTAACAATTGGTATTAGAGCAACATGTCCTTGAAAGGAAAGTTTAACAACTTAAGGAGATCCATGGTGAATTTTAGGAAAGAAAGCCCTAAGTTTGATGGAGTAAATTTTGATAGCTAGAAACAAAAGATGAAGACACATCTACTATGTTTAGGACCAGGTTATTGGTTGATTACAAAGAATGAGAAGACTATCATTGGAGAAAACAATCTTGAGACAAGATTTAAAGATGAGCTAGATCTATTCATGTGTAACATACTTTCAAGAGAAGCACTTTTGACAGCACTTCCAGAGAATGAATACAATTAGGTAAAATATTTAACAAAAGCTCATGAAATTTGGAAAGCTTTACACTCTACTTTTGAAGGTGATGAACATGCAAAAAGAGCTAGATTACATAATTGGATTTGTGTATTTGAAGATATAAGAATGATGGAAGATGAATCTGTTAGAAGCTATATTGGTAGAATGTCAGAAATTGTTGCAGGAATAACAGTTTATGGAGGAACAAAAATAGAGAATGAAGTGATATGGAAAATTCTGAGGACATTAACCCCTGTATTTAAGCAGACAAAATAGATGATTGAACAAGTTATACCTTGTACAGAGAACTTTACAAGAGAAACTCTTCTTGAAAGATTGGAAGTAGTAGAGATGAACCTGAGGTTATCAGGAGACTTACCTAGAATGGAGATAGCATTCATTGCTCTTAATATTCATCCTACTTTGTCAAGAAGTACCAATGTGAGTGGAGATTATACCAGAAGTAGCAGATCTAGAAATGAAGAAGGTAAGAAGATTGAAGAAGGTATTGCCTTGCTTGTGAAAAGAGAACCACACGGTAAGAAAATATTTAAATGTTGGACTTGTCAAGAATATGGTCATTTTGCATCTAAGTGTCCTAAGAGAGTTAAAAAGTATAGAAATAATTTCAAGCCTAGAAGATCTAAGGATTGTTATTATGCTAATGATGAAGATCTTGAAGCTAGTATAGAAAGAACTTTGAGTGAAAGTGATACTGAGAATACTGATGAAATAGGATTTGTAGCAATTAAAGAAGAGAATCCTAAAACTGATGTTAAAGAAGAAAAAGCCTTAGTTTCCCAAGTTGAAAAGAAAGCTGATTGGATTATAGACAGTGGTTGTTCACATCATATGACTAGAGACATGAAAAATTTCATAAAGTTTAACAATTATGATGGAGGAGTTGTTAGAGTTGGTAACAATGCACCTTGTTTGATTAAAGGTATAGGATCTATTACTCTTGATGGAAAGACTAACATTGATGATGTTTACTTTGTTGATGGATTGAAACATAATCTTTTGATTGTTGGACAGTTAGTTGATAAGGGATATCAAGTTTGGTTTACTGAGAAAACTTGTGTGATAAAGGATAAAGATGGAAATCTGATTGGAACTGGATCTAGAACCAGAGGTAATGTATTTCAGTTGAATCCTACTAATATGACATGTTTGATTACTAAAATTGATGACATTTGGTTATGGCATAGAAGGTTTTGTCATATAAACTTTGATAACATTGTGAAAGTGAGTACTACACTTGCAGTAAGGGATTTGGCTAAAATTATGAAGCCTACTAACATGATTTGCAAAGAATGTGTGATGGCTAAGAAGAAGAGAAGTTCATTTCCTAGTAAGAAGTTCACATCGGCAAAGAAGTTGGAAATTGTTCATACAGACTTGAGCAGTCCTACCAGGACTAGAGGATTCTATGGAGAAAGGTATTTTATGATTCTTGTTGATGATTTTACAAGAATGATGTGGATTGCATTTATGAAAGAGAAATCTGAAGCATTTGATAAGTTTAAGATCATTAAGAATAAAGTTGAGAATGAATCTAGAATGAAGATTAAATGTTTGAGATCTGATCAAGGTGGAGAATTTACATCTAGAGAGTTTAACACTTTTTGTGAAGTGAATGGTATTAAGAGACAATTTTCAGCCGCTAGAACACCTGAAAAAAATGGTATTGCAGAAAGAAGAAACAGATCAGTAACTAAAGTAGCAAGAGCTATGTTGTTTGAGAATGATTTGGCGAAGACATTTTGGAGAGAAGCAGTGAATACAATAGTATATACAATGAACAGAGTACAAATCAGAGTAGACACAGACAAGACACCTTATGAATTATGGTTTGGACATGCACCCTCAGTTAAGTATTTTAAAACTTTTGGAAGCAAATGTTATATAAAGAGAGATGATGATATTAAAAAGTTTGATCCTAGAAGTGATGAAGGTATTTTTCTTGGATATTCTTTGAAGTGCAAAGCATATAGATGTTACAATAAGAGAACTAAGACTATTGTTGAGAGCGCAAATGTTAAAGTTGATGAGAAGTTTAAAATTCAAGAAAGAATGCTTGATTATGAATCTAATGAAGAAGCTCATCCTCAGCCTAACATTGAAACTACTAAATTATTCTATGAGACTGACAGTGAGTTGTTTAGTGAAAGTCGTGCAGAAGAAACTCGAGAGGAATCTACAGAAGAATCTACATTTGAAGCAAGATATGTGACTATGACACCAAACAGGTATCTATCTAGACATCATCTTGTTGAACAAGTGATTGGAAGTTTGGACAGAGGAGGTCTGACTCAGAATAAGGTACATTTATGTTTGATTTCTCAAATTGAACCTAAATCTACTAGTGAAGCTTGTGAAGATGAACATTGGATTAATGCTATGAAAGAAGAACTAGATCAGATTGAAAAGAAAAAGACATGGGAATTGGTCCCTAGACCTAAAGACAAGAATGTGATTGGAGCTAAATGGGTATTCATAAACAAGATGAATGAACATGGAGAATTAGTAAGAAACAAAACAAGATTGGTATGTAAGGGATACTCGCAGCAAGAAGGAATTGACTATGGAGAAACTTTTGCACCAGTAGCAAGACTTGAAATAGTAAGAATGTTTTTGGCTTATGCAGCTTTTAAGAAATTAAAAGTGTATCAGATGGATGTGAAGTCCACATTTTTGAATGGTGAATTGGAAGAAGAAGTCTACATTGAGCAGCCAAAAGGTTTTCCTTTGACTCAAGAAGGAGACATGGTATGTAAACTGAAGAAAGCACTATATGGACTAAAGCAAGCACCTAGAACTTGGTATGCTAGACAGGATAAGCATTTGTTGAAATTGGGATTTACTAAAGGAATAGTTGATAGCAATCTATACACAAAAGAAATTGAAAATAGTTTGTTGGTTATAGTTATTTTTGTTGATGACATTATCTTTGGAGGAGAAGATGAAGCTAGTGACAAATTTGCTGATGAAATGAAGACTGAATTTGAAATAAGTATGATTGGTGAGATGAAATACTTTTTGGGATTACAAATAACACAAAACAATGATGGTATCTTTGTATGTCAGAAAAATTACTTGAATGATTTGCTGAAAAGATATGGAATGGAGAACTATAAACCAGTTGGAACACCTATGGTTACAGGACATTAACTATCTAGCAAAGATGAAACACGGGTAGTTGAGCAGAAGAAATATAGATCCATGATTGGAGGATTGCAGTACTTAACACATGCTAGACCGGATATACAACATTTAGTTGGAATGGTAGCAAGATTTCAAGCTGAACCTAGAGTCACATTATGCAACAATAAAGAGGATACTGAGATATTTAGGAGGCACAATGGACTATGGATTGTGGTATGAAGAATCTGATGATTTTACCCTATGTGCATATACAAATGCTGATTGGGGAGGTAGTGTTGATGACAAGAAAAGAACTAGTGGTGGAGCCTTTTTTCTTGGAGGAAGATCAGTTTCTTGGCTAAGCAAGAAGCAGAATTATATTTCATAGAGTACAATAGAAGCAGAGTATGTAGCAGTAGTAAACAATTGTAACCAGATAATTTGGATGAAGCAAATGCTAAAGGATATTGGAATTAAGTTTGTTGAGCCTGTTGTCATACATTGTGACAACACCATCATAGTTAGTATGTCTAAGAATCCTATTTTACACTCTAAGACTAAGCATATAGAGATCAAGTATAATGTTGTAAGAGAGAAAGTTGCTGAAAAAGAAGTAAGATTGGAGTACATAAGCATAAAAGAGCAGATAACAGACATATTTACAAAGCCTTTGCCTAAGGATACATTTGAGTATCTGAGAGGTATGTTTGGGGTTATGCCCCAGCCTACTTTTGAGTAATGATGCAGTTGGTTGCATCTGTCCAGTGCTATATGAGCCCAATATTTCTTCTAGATTGGATGTTGGTACTTCCTCTATGGGGGAGTATGTGTATGTGAGCTGAGTCATGAGGACTCTTGTGAATGTATTTTCTTAAAAGTGTCTTTTAACATTAAGTTGTTGACATAGTGATGAAATTTCTATCATTGATGTCAATGGGGGAGAACTGTACATGAAAAACCATTTGTACCATCTATTGGAGAGAACTGAATAGGAAAACAAAGCAAGATTTTATTGATGAAGAAGATTCAAAATGTTTGTCAGAGCAGCAGTGTTGCAGTATTGGATTTTTGGAACATTGGATTTTTTCCATCTATGTTGTCATCAATGAAAATGGGGGAGATTGTTAGGAATGAATGTTGGATGTTGGTAGTCATTCTATAGCAGTTGTTTTTGCATTCATGACTATGATTGTCATTGATGTCAACACAGTGATTTTCTGGAGACTAGCAGAGAAGCAGACATTGTTTTGATTAGTGCATGTGGGATATTGTAGTTGGAGGTATGTGATTTTGAGGTTATATTCTTTGATATGTTATATGTTTATGGTTAAGAGCATAGAGATTAATTCATTGATTCATGAAAGTTATGAGCATTTTGGTGGAAGCAGTATTCAGGCAGTGTTCCTGAGTAGTGGTTTATGGAAGTCGGATGATATATCCTAATTGGGATGGAAGCTGGTTTTGTGTAGTTAAAGGGAAGTTTGAGACACATTGATAGTGAAATTGTTCATAGTGAAAAATTTGAGGTCACATGAGTGAAGAGTTATTGTTTTTGGAAGCTAACAATTTTGTGTAATTTTGATGTAGCGTGTGGAAACTTTTATTTTGTATTTATGTCTGGACTCATTTGTAATTATTTGAGTGTGGTATAAAGGAAGGAATGTTTTTCCTTCTTGTAATGTAGTTTTAATGTGAAGGAATGTGAGCATGGTATGGTTGAATGCGAATGTATGCATGAAGTAAAGAAGAGAGCCTATGAAGTTGTGAAAGCGAAAGTGTGAAGGAAGACATGCGAAGTATAGAGATATGGAATTGAGATATGGTGTAGCAGTGAGTGCAGTTTGGCATAGTAGGGAGGTAACATATTTCATATTATTCTGCTGAATAATCTTAAGGTCATTTGGATAGTGTGTTCAGTGATCTTACCCTGAAGCTATTTGGGCAGTGGGTCCTTTTGTCTTCCATAACTCCTAAAAAGGTTAGAATCTTTTAACAGGGATTCAAAATCTCCTAACAGGGATTCATATGTACTGAATGTATTTCATAAGACTCCTAACAAATTCCATCCTTTCACAAGGAATATTCATATTAGTGCATCTTTGTGGGCATCATTCCCACTAAGGTTTACTCTTTGATCAAGAGGTTCCCTAGTAAACATATCTTGTGTTATTGTGTCATTGTGTATGAATATCTTTCTATGGTTGGTAATTATATTTCTTACATGGTTAATTGTTGTTGAAGTTGATAAAAGTTATAATTATTTGATAACTGATTCACCCCCCCTGTCTCAGTTATCTTGGTGGAATTTACTTTCTAACAGTAAGAAAATACAGTGATAACCACTGGTGACTAATATGAGAGAGACCGTCAAGGAGAAAAGCCTCAAAATAGTTGGGCATCAGCAGGTAGACATAGCAAGAAATGATGGTGACTGATGCAAGAGAGCGTCTCTGAAAATGATAGGAAAATGCCCCCTAGACTAGGGAGGTGCCCCCAAGTGACCAATTCCAATCCATGAAGAGTCAAGGTAAATCTTGAAGAATGACTGAAAGCAAATGCATGAGCTGGTAAACTAAAGCAGGAAACAAACTAAAGTAGGAAATGCAGGAAAGGGAACTAAAGCTGAAAAGAAAGAATGCAAGAAGCAACTTGACAAAGCCAAGCGGTGCTAGGATGAGATACAATTTCAGGGAAAAAGAGGTGCCTATTTACTAGGTTTTCACCATCTTGGTAGAAGTTCTATTTTTTCTACCATGACACCTGTTTACCAGGTTTTCATTAATGACACATTTTTCTCTTTTTTAATTTTTGACTTTTTGAATATTTCATTTTTTTTGTATTTTTGATCTTTTGATTTTTTTGTATTTTTTCAAATTTTCTATTTTTTTTGAGTATTATCAAGGCACATGTTTACCAAGTTTTCACGAGGATAATAGATACATCAAAGTGCCTGTTTGCCAGATTTTCACTAAGATGATCATTTTTTCAAGATATTTTGCAATTTTTAGGATTTTTGACCATATATCATATTTTTAACCTTTTTTAGGATCAATAAGTATGTACATGAGCACACAGAGAATGTCTCAGTTGTAGAACTTCTTTAGATGAAGAGTGTTGATCAACTCTTTGAGTTGCTCTCCTTAAGTGGGAATCTCTAGAAACATAGTTATTTGTAGCAGTAGTCAGCTGAGGAGTTGTAGAATCAGAACCAAATGTTGTAGTAGATCCAACCATTAGTGCCCAGCCATCAAGAGATCCATAGTCAAGGAAAGATCACTTAAGTGAGACCCACAAATATCCTTGCAGACACATCTTAACTCTTTATCAGATTTCCCATGCTCTAAACACTTAGGGAGAGTACGTTCTAGACTTTTCTTAGTCATGTCATTAGCAATATGGAGATATTGATATGCACTTTGGGAAAGGCAAGATGGAGTGAAGGGTATAAAGTATGAGAGGCAAGGGCAATGGAATGGAGGGAAGCATGAGAATTTTGGAAGCTCAAATGGAAACTTTGATTCTCCTTTTTTTGGAATCCACATAGCTTTTTGAACTTTTCTTCTTTATGTTGAGGTGCTTTTGATGACAATGCTTGCAAGATGGATTTTGAGATCCATTTTTTTTTTTTTTTCTTTCTTCTCTTTGAGGACCTTTGTGGTCTTTTGGACACCTCTATTGCTTTTTTTTTTTTTTTTCTGTAGTCACATGTCGATTAGATGGGACATGGTGACCTTGAGATATAAGTGGATTTTTATTATTTCATTTTTATGTTGCCCATCCAAGTTACTTCCAAAAGACTTATTAATTGTGGATGAAAGAGGCTTATATGACTGTTTTAAGTGGAGAGGTGGAAATGGAAGTGGATGATCCACTTATCTCAGGGGAAAAGGGGGAAGAGAAGTCAATGGGATGGGTTCAAGTGCAAAGATATCAACATCATCCTCATTGTTCATGAATGAATTAGATAGATCGAGAAAGTCATCTTCCATAGAGTGTTTTCAATTGTGAGTTGTCTTAGAAGAGTCAGATAAGTTTGGAGGAATATTATGTGAGCCTAACCAAGATGACTTGCCTCGAGAGTTAGGTCCCCTTTCAGGAGGTAAGAGTGCATGAACACGAATCAATTTTTTTCTTAATCTACCAAGATTCCATGAGACTGTAATAGGATGGGGTCTTACATACCCATGATTTGTTGGAGCAGTAGAAGAATAACTCAAAGTAGATGGCCTAGGATCCATAGGAATGATCTCCATAGGAGGGTGGAAAAGATCATCATCAGTTTCCTGATCTGGAGGATTAGAACTTTATCCTCTTTCAGAGTTGGAAGTAGTAGCATCTTTGTGTACAACATCAACTGATATTTTTGTAGTAGCATCTAATATGGAGTCCCATTCATATTCCTTTAAGTTTATTTTGTTGTGGTGATGTTGTTTGATGTAATCATCTAGAGACATAGTAGGCAGTAGATTTTCTTCATTGCTATCATCTGTTGTAGAAGGTGTTTCTTCAACGGCAGGATCTTCCTGAGTAGCAGAAGTGTCAGAGTAATCTAGAATAGGCATACCCTATGGCACACCCAAGATAAGGGAGACATTAGACCATTTCTCCCATTTAGTATGTGTGTCATTAGAGTCAGTAGAAGTAGAAGTCTATTTAGTAAAGTGGATAAAATCATCCTGGCAAGGACCAGGATCATGTTCTTGAGGTACTTGAGAGGGTAGATAAGACTCTTCCCAGTAGTTCAAATCATATTGTTGAATATTCAAGGGTCTTTCATGTGTCATAGACTAGATCTGTGCTTCTTCATTATCTAAATCCTTACATGAGGGAAAGCTGCAGCTAGGTTGATTAAGCTCATGGCCTTGATAGCCAATACCAAATCTATCTTCAGAGGGTCCCTCACAAGAATGTGGAGATAGAGGAAGAGTTTCTAATGACAATATGGACTCAATATGATATTCCCCCATGCTAGTATCTTTGATCTTTAGAGTCTTTTCTATCTCCTTGAGTTTGGTATCAAAAGATTTAGTAGATTCCCACTTAGTTGGAACAAAACTATCACCAGATTTTGTGAGCATATTGCTAGTAGGACTTGTAGTAGCAGGTACTGTTATTTTTGTCCCTTGGAGTGGGAACTTTATACACTGATGATAAGTTGAAGGGATTACCTACATTTTGTGGAGCCATGGTCTACCCAATAGGAGGTTGTATGCAAGAGGGATATCCGGGACTTGACAAACAACATCTCTTTCAACTGGTCCAATGCGGATAGGGAGCGCAACCAGTCCTTTGGATTTTCTTTCTTCTTGATCATATGATTTGATGGAAACCTTTTTGTGGAAATCTATGGAGTCTTCATTATAGCCTAACTGACTGAGCAAGCTAGCAAAATAGATATTGAGACTAGCACCATTGTCTATGAGCACTCAGAGAATACGCTTAGGGCCTATCATGACCTCTATATGCAAGGGAGCATTATGTGAATGACTCAAGGAGTATTCATCTTCTTTAGAGAAGGATAGATAATGTGGTAAAGTCAAATGACCCACCATAGATTGGAACCAATCATGGTCCAAATCTTTGGGGATGTTTGCCTCGATGAGGGCTTTGTCTAGAATCTACCTATGAGCAGGTGAGATTTTCAACAACTCAAAAATGGTAATCTAAGCGTTGGTTCACTAAAGCTAATATAAGATACTATAGCTAGTAGTGCTAGAGGTAGGAACCAATTTTGAAGCTTTTCTGGTAGGACCAGCAGTAGTCTTATCCACAATCTATTTTGGAGCGGATGTGGGAGGGTCAGGACCCTTCAGAACAACTCTTCCACATGACCGAGTAACAACATTAGCACAATCTTGAGGTTTTTTAGATTCAAAAGAATGAGACATGGAACTTTGCAAGATGAAAGGAGTCTTAGGTTTGGGAGCCTTGCTGCCCCCTTTGGAAGTAATCACATTGCAATAATCAGCGCCAATAGGTTCAAGCATGCCAATAACATTGTCATCATTAGTGTACATGTAATTGACTTTAGCATTGGTATTCTTAGTATGGGAGGATTCCCCCTTCTCATGAGGAGGGAAGGGATCTTTAAATGCTTGATGATCTGAATTCTTATTATGGTTGTCTATGAGAATATCATCGTTATCGATCAAATTGTTAGTCCATTTTCCTATCAATGCAAAATCCTGTGAAAATGGCCTTTTCTCTACAATTCTTGAAGATGTCCCGCCCTACTGCAAGCTTGTTTTAATGTGTGATGAAAATCCATAGTGTCTCATGGTTTGAGCTCTTAGCCCTATGTTCTTCATTGTGTCACCAAGCTCTAGTCCAAATTGCATGTGCTGAAATGCAAAACCCAGGGAGATATTCAAGTTTTAAGGTCTGCAGGAAACAATTTCAAAATCTGCCTAAGTGTCAAAAACCCACAATGTTTTTGAAAACCCATGATGTTTTTGGTCTCCCTGCTACCTTTGGGTTTGCATGAAAACCTTGGATGTTTTCGATCTTTTGCTGAAAACACTGTGTGTTTTTGATCTTTCACTGAAAACTCTTTGTGTTTTCGACCTCACATTTCTTTCCTCTTGCCAGCACTCCTTGTTTGTCAGTCCTAACTGTGTAGGTATGATTGGTGGGTGGGACCCACCTCTTTTCATTGCCTGGTGTGGTTAAAGTTTGGACAGGATCGGTGGTCGTCGCATGTTCACATGGTGAAGATGCATGATGTTTATCCTCCACGCTTTTGCGACAACCGTCTGATCCTCCAAAAGGTAAAGCTTCTTTCACGGTGGTCCCATTGGTGGTTATGTGGTGGCCTATGGTTGGCTGTCACATGATCACATGTCAGAGTTTTTTGACATGCGATCATGCAACTAGTTGACACTTGTTCCTGGGCCCATTGGTGTTGTAAGTACAGTGGTCCCACTGGTAGACTAGGAGGATGAGGTGGTAGTCTTATGGCCTTGTCGCATGATCGCAGGGGCCATCTTTCGGCCATGCGATCATGTGATAAGGGTGCCATGTTATGCTAGGGGCCTGGTAATAGTGGTGATGTGGTGTCTTCTGGCTGGTCTGAGGTAGTGACTTGGCTTTTTGTCAGTGGGGCCGAGGGTTGTAGTTTTTAAAGGGGTCCAATTGATCCATTTTCATGATGAGGTTGTTCCTGATTGGCCAGCGGGTGACAGGGTGGCAATCTTGTGGCTTGTTGCATGTTCGCATAGCCCAGTTTTGGGCTATGTGATCATGTGACAACTATTTGGCATCACAATTGCGGAGTTACGGGTGGGTCCATGGTGGCCCATGTTGCTGATTTGTTTGATTTTGATTGGTTGTTGACTGGTGATGGGGCTATTGACTTTTTGAGGGGCCCATGACTGTTGTGAATTAAATATGATCACCCGATTTGCTGGGAAGGGAAAAAGATCTATGGCTATGTTTTAAATTTTGATGTGACTGTTGGATTTTGAATTCAAATTTGTACAAGGGTTTGCAGCGACATGAAGTACCATAATTGATGGTTTCTACGATAGTTTTTTATCTGGTTTGGTGGCGTTGGTTGTTGCGATGTGATCCAGGGCTCCTGTGGTCGGTTGCAAAAGTTGTTTTGTACCTGGTGGAGTGTATTTTTGAGCTCGAGAAGCTATTTGCAGGTGGCTGATTTGACTGGTTTTCATGGCTATCCCTAGTGTCTTGTACTGGCTCATAGATTTTCATGATTGAAGATCTATCTGAGATCTCTTTCTCTAGGTGGCTTCTTGTTCTTCCCCTGCAATAAGTTTTGATCATTTCTAGTTGGTTTAGTCATTGTAACCCTAACCCTAGTCACCCTAAGCTTCATGCAATCTCTTTGAGATTCCCAAGGTGGCTACTGGTATAAATTTTTGATTTTTTGACTGAGTAAGGGTTCTAAATTTTGTCAGTTCCAGTGGTTCCAATTTCTGGTTCCATGGGTAGTTTCTTCATGTAAACATTTTCATCCTGGTTGTATCAACATTAGGGAAAAACCTCATGTATCTTTTGCATATTATCTATGGTGTTTTCTAAATCAACTTGTAATACAGGGATTTGAATCCACATACTTAATACAGTTTCTCATTCTTGGATCTCTCCTTTAGTTGTTCTTAATGAATTCTGATTTTTCTGGCTCATTGCATTTGGTTGCTTATGTATATGTTTCATCTCTCAGCCTTGATTTAGAATCAGGTTAAAAGTCGCTGAGTGAAGCATAGATTCATTTGGTTCAATTAGTAAGGATACTTGTAAGTAGTGTAAGAGATGTTTAACTATGTTTATGGCTTGGATTCTCAGATGAATCTAGTAGTTTCCCTTGTGTTCCATGTTCACTTCAAGTATGATGCCCAATGGATAAGGCACTAAACTTAAGCTAGTAACCCTGTGCTGATGCAAAGTGTTGCATGGTTGTCTGCATCCTACAAGAAACCCAATTATATTTAATATCTCCAATCCTGCAATCCCTCATAGTCTTGAGGTCACAAGGCCATTTTATACCCAATAGCAATTGAGATTCAATGAATGTCTGGTTAACATTTAGCAGTCTCTTGCTATCATCTACTTTGTTTAATCTAGTCCAAAGTCCTAAAATGCCATAAGTTACTAGATTAGGTACACCCGCCATGGTTTTGCAGAGCCAGAAGAGAAGAGGGCATATTAAGACCCTATAGTTGGTCCAATTGTCTTACAAAACTCTCATACTTGGAACTAACCACTCTTAACATTAGTCTCAAGGCATATTGGCAGCCTTAAGTGGCATAAGCATTTTCAAACACCAACACAAATCTTGAACTTTATGCTTTAGCTGGAGACAAGTAGTAGTCTTATGACCTTTATTCTGGTGATAGTCACAATATGCATTGTCTTTCCACCAATGAGGTCTCGGTTGAGGATCATAGAGACACTTTTCCAAAGGAGTAATAACTTGATTTTTCACCAGAGTCTGGAAGAATACATCCATCAGCTCCCCTAGGGAAGTGAATTCACGCTTAGGTCGAGAGGCCCAAGGCTTATTGTTAGAGAACCTTGAAGATGATTGATTATTTTTTGTAGTCTTTTCAACAGCCTTAGCCGCTTGTATACTTGAGGTAAGATTAAAACCAGACTTCGGAGGCTTTGCGGTAATTTTATCAACCACTCTGTTGTTCACAACATCTCTACTCTTGTTAATAGCCTTTCCCTTGTCTTTGTTTGAGGAGAATCCTTGTTTATTATCTTTATTCAGAATCAATTCTCCTTTCTTAATCATAAAGGCCTCTATCCTCATGACTTGTTTGATCATGTTGTCAAAGGTCAAAGGACCTTGTAGCTGAACTTGGTATCCAAAATTTTGGATGAGGTTGTCCAAAAAGATATCAAGTTTCTTAGATTCAGGTAGTTTCCAAGGATACTTAGTGCAAACTTGTCTCCACCTCTGGAGAAAAGACAAGAAATGATCTCCCTGACACTATTTTAGATTGCACAAATCATGAGTATTGATAGGGTGGTGAATGTTGTGCGAATAATTCTGAAGAAAAAGATTAGCGATCTCATCAAAGGTCTTGATGCCAGGAGGTAATCGGCAAAACCATTCCATAGCTAATCCACCCAAGCTATGGGGGAAAAGTCTCATAAGATATGTTTGATCATGTATAAATTCCATGGACAAGGCACCAAACTCTCTGAGATGATCTTGGGGATCGGTGGTACCCAAGTACTTGTCATATTTTGGCAACTCTACTCATCTTGGAAAAGGAGGCATGCGAATAATCTTGTCAAATGGAAAAGGGCATGTGTTGTCCATTGTGAATTATTGCATCAGTTTATCCTTGTCTCTTGTGAGTTGACCAATTTGGTCTTGCATATCTCGATTCATCTTTTATAAATTAGTGGTCTCATTCTCTTCCTCCTTGGCTACACGTGTTTCTACCTAGAAATTTGGGGGTAACTTGGCCCCTTGTTGAGCTAACTCAAGAATGTACTTCTCCTTATCCTCTAAGAGGAGGATCTCCATTATTTTGATAAGACTCTTGTTAGCTTTAGCAGTGTTTATGTCATTCTAAGTTATTACATCATCTTCATTCCCAAGGATCTCATAAATGCTCAGAATTTGGTCTTGTTGCTGATCATCTTGGTTTTGATTGTATGGAGGGTGATAGAGGTGTGATTTTTTATCACCTTGAGGTTTTCTTCGAGATTGATCATCTTTGTGAGTCTAATTTTGGGCATTAGAAGATTGACCATGATACTGGTTGTTTTGAGATTGGTCATATTTTCCTGATTGAAAATCGAATGGATCTCCCATCTTATTTATATGGGGTTGGAAAATGTGTGCCTCAATGAAATGATGCGTATGATGTCAAAAGGGCACTAAGTAGGTAACTTTGGGGGCACAAACAGGATTAGAAGAGTCGATTGGCTCAAGATCGTCAATAGGGTCAACCCAAGAGTGTGGTTTCTCAATGTTTTGTTG
>BSBK01014555.1:0-44474 GCA_027943335.1 Chamaecyparis obtusa
AATACCCCTTTGCAACCAATCTAGCTTTATACCTTTCAACACTGCCATCTGCACAGAATTTCTTCTTGAATACCCATTTACAGCCAACAGATTTTCTCCCTTTAGGAAAAGGTACAAGGTCCCAAGTTTTTTTTTTCTCCAATGAAGCTATCTCATCATCCATAGCCTCAATCCACGAACCTGCATCTTCCATGCCCAAAGCCTCTTTCACAGATCTAGGCTCATCGGTGTGAGTAATCAAAGCAAAGGCACAACTGGTATCTAACATAGAATAACCAAACCTTTCTGGTTGCTTTCTTTCTCTCATCGATCTCCTCAAGGGCTGTGGTTGAGGTTGTTCTTCCTCTTCTTCTGAACTATCATAGCTGCTAGAGCTCTCCTCATCATTAGGCGCAAGATGGTCTCTCTGCTCAATCTTCTCAGGGGTAGGAGGCAACTGAACAACATCTTTTTCCTTTTCTTTTTCATCTGGTTGTAGCACAATAGGAGAAGATGTTAGCTCTCTGAAAATAACATTTCTACTATACAACACCTTACTATTCATAGGATCCCAAAGCTTGTATCCTTTCACACCAGCACTGTATCTGATGAAAATACATTTAACAGCTTTGTTTTCCAACTTAGATCTTTTCTCCTTTGGAACATGTGCATAAGCTTCACAACCAAAAACACAAAGATGTCTAATTGAAGGCTTCTTACTAGACCACACCTCCATGGGTGTCTTACCAACAAGGGCTGATGTACGAGATATGTTAACCAGATAGCAAGCAGTTGCCACAGCTTTGGCCCAAAACCTTTGTTCTAAACCAGCTCCACTAAGCATACTCCTAGCCTTCTCCATCAGTGTCCTGTTCATTCTCTCTGCAACTCCATTTTGTTGTGGGGTATAAGGAGTTGTCTTATGCCTCTCGATACCTTGTTCTTTACAGAACTGTTCAAACTTTGCTGAGAAAAACTCACCACCATTGTCAGTTCTCACACACTTAATCTTCTTACTAGTCTGATTCTCTACAAGAGCTTTAAATTCCTTGAACTGACTAAAGAATTGTGTCTTACTTTTAAGGAAATAAATCCACATCCTTCTACTGTAATCATCTATGAAAGATACAAAAAATACAGACTTGGAGATTGAAGGAACTTTTACAGGACCAAATACATCAGAATGAATAAGATCCAAAACATCAGAAGATTTGTGAGAACTAGAGTAAAAGTGAACACAATTTTATTTACCATAGACACAGTGTTCACAGAAGTCAAACTCGAGATTGCAATCATTTAACCCCTTAACAAGATTTTTATTTTTCAGGGTTCTGAGACCCTTTTCACCAATGTGGTCAAATCTCATATGCCACAACATTGTCTTTTCTGCAAGAAGCTTACCTTCCAAAGTACTAACATAGATTTTTGCATCCATATATGATAGTAATGTAACTTTTGCATGACGCTGATTCTTGGCAATAAATTGTGACACATCTGATTTCACCCACACTACCTTCACTTGCAAATCTTAAAAGATCTTCCTATTGATATCACACTAAAAGTTGTTTATTGCTACAACACACAAGCTTTGAAGTACACACATGGTTTGAATTATGAAGGGATGTCATTTATTTGTAGAAGATGTTTTGAAATAACACACATTACCTATGATTGTTCTAGAGCCAAACTTAATTATGATTTTCTAGTGGCTTGGTGGAATGGCACTCTTCCATAATTCTTAACTATGGATGCTTCTCTTGAAATTTTGGTGAAGGTGCAAGATCCCTTACATGTAAATCATCTTTGACTACATAGGTGAAATCCTCTAAGATAGGGAATTCTATTGATAGGAAATGTTCACCTATAAATTTTCCATATTCAAATGTTGCCTTGAGAGATGATAAAAATACTATGGTATATATGCTCAATATATTGTCTATTCAAGAAGGCTATCCTACTACCATTTGGGCCCACAACTTCTAATTCCATAGGGGACACCTGAGAAGGGAAAAAATAATTACTAAGATTTCTATTCAAACAAAAGATTAAAAAATTATGTCTCATGGAGGGCAAAATCCACCAGGAAGAATGGAGATGGCTATGTATGATGGGGCTCACTGAAGAGGAATGGATAGTTTTACAAAGGAGAAGGAAGAAAAATGAAACAAATTTTGAATGGAACTTCACTCTCATAAAACATGGAGCTAAATCTTATAATTGTTTAAAAGTTTTGCTAATCCTTCAAAATGAAGATGCTTACCACTTACATGGGGTCATAAGATTCAATTGATGTTATTAATATTTTAGTATTTTTACTAAAATTGATGGTATTGACCAACAAATGTATGTACCTTTTTCAAAGACATGAACTTTATTAGTATTTTAAAGTAATTTAGTTGAACGTGAACATGCTTTACATTTTACCCATTATGTACAAACTCTCTCTATCTAGTAAGTGAATGATGTTTCATTTATGATTACTTTAACTTGCAAAATAATTAAAGTATTTTTTGGAATGATAGATATTAGTTTCTAATAAAGATCAGAGGTCTAGCTTGAACCACACACACACATACTAAGCCACTTTGAGCACATACATGGTATGTGTGGGCTCATTTTCTTTGCCAATGTCAATTCCCATTATCATTCAAATTGTACTCGCAATTAATCTTTTGAGTAGGAATAGTTTATATTTGAGATTAATTACCTTCAAAATACATTTGATTGCATAAAATAAGGCATTGATAGTTGAAGAAAGGTATAATATTCATGTAGATGCATGATGAAGGTATATGAAGAATAGCTAATAAGTAAATCCTTGTTATAGTTGCAACATTGGGAGCTTTGGAATTGTCTATGGACACTCATCGAAATTGATAATGGAATGGGATTATTGTCTAATATTATTATCAAAAGTGCTTTGGTAGACATGTATATGAAATGTGGAACTATAGACAAGGAACCTTAACCATTTTCCACATCCTCTAAGTCTAGGATAATAGGCGTTGTTATCAATTTCAATTACTTGATTTGCAATTATTTCCTTCACCTTTTCCTAATCTATGTCATGCATTTACCATAATGTTTAAGGAACATGGATTAAATATTTCTTTTGTTGAAAAAATATAAAATGTTGTCTCACTAAATACTATGATTGTAGGATATGCATAAAATATGCTTCTTAGAAAGAAATTAGATAATTTTAAACAAATAGGCAGGTGAAAGACAAAAATTAAAAACCTTTTCTAACATCCTACTAAACTATGCCAAAATGAGAGTTGTAGAAAATGGTACGAACATTCATCACATGATAAAAGATATAATATTTTTTGTCAAATGTTGTAGCTACAGTTGTCCTAGTTGAAAGCTTGGCACAAAAGAAAATCCAAAAATTTAAAGGGAAAAAAAATCTTACTCTAATTAGATCATAATTTATCATCATTTAGATAAGATATTTCAATAGAAAATATTTTTTGGAATCAAAATAGGGAATCGTGAACATGTACATGCATAAAAGTAAACCTAAAAATCTTAATTAAAAAATTCCTAATTCTAATTAGATCACAGTGTACTTATCATTCGGTTTGGATATTTTTAAAAGATAACAACATTTTTTGGTGTAAAGGTAAGGATAATGTCAAATGTGTATGTACAAAAACAAACACAAAAATTTAAAGGGTTTTTTTTCACTCCAATTCGACCATACTTCCCACTCATTATAAGAAGAAGTTTCAATAGACAGTATGTCACGTCTCAATTTTTAGTGGCCTAGTTTTCTACATATGTTTAAGACTTTATAAACTTTTATTGACTCTGTTTGACTAGTCAAAAACTTTGACTAATGTTAAACATTTTATTATTGCATTTATCGGTGATTAGATATTTGTTTATCATATTTTATGAATATTATGTGTTGTAGTTGTAATTTTGATTATGCTCTTACGTATTGTAATTATATGTATTGGGAATGGTTGATCATAGAATAAAATGGATTAATGATATTATTTAATTATTGATTATGCACGATGGATTTTGGTACTAACTCGTACTAATGAAAATTTGAGTGTTGGAAGTTTTGGAGAGATTTTGAAGGTGAGAATGAGGTCCAGGTAGAAGAGGTTAGCACTCTGGCAGTGGAAGGAATGAAGAATGTGGCACTCACACACTCACTTAAATAGATGATTGTGTTTATTTTAATGAATTTCTAATCTTATCTTCAAATTTCATTATAATAGATACGTATGCATGTTTAAACTTAATTAAGAATGTTGATGACTTTTTTTTCACTACTTATAGGAAAGTGCATTATTACAATCTTAGTTAATGAAATGATTTACTTACCTATTTGATAAATTCAAAATTTAAATGTATTGTTTGTTCTTTTATTTTAAAAAATTAAATAAATTTTTTAAATAATTATTTTTCTTTTCAAAAAAAAAAATAGTTAACATATTTATTAATAATTTATTCTATTTTAAAGACCTTTATATAACTAAAATAATACATATGTAACATTATTGCACCTTATCACATACCTTTATTAATAAGCATGGAAAGTAAAGCAACCCATACTTCTTTAATAAAAAAGCCCATACGCATTTATTATAGTCTAGACTTAATTAAAAACAACTACCATACTCATTTATTAAATGAAAGTGCAATTGTCCATGCCCAATAAAAGTTGTCCTCATACTCATTTCAAATATTTCCATACCTACTTATTACAAAGAAGGTAACCAAATATTAATCATAGGAGTTGCAAGTTTGAATGAAAAGAAAGGGGAATTTAATATTTATAAAGAATTAGTTCTCATAAAAATATAATAGAAAACCATTACTACTTATTACAACTATTAATAGAAATTAATATTATTTATTAATATTTAATTGTGACAATTAAGATACATCTATCTTATTAACCTAATAGTTTTGATCTAAAAATCGAACCAAATATCTTATTGAGATCTTTATCAACCAATCACCCACACAAATACATTGGACAGAGTGAAATTTTTCCCATGCTTATAAATAATAAAAAGACCATACTCATTTATTGGAGGGAGGAGTGAGATCTTTATTTAGGGAGGGGAAATGGAATTGGAGGGGGGACAAAGAGAAAGTCATAGAAATTTACAGAGAGATTGAGATATCGGGAAAAATAAAAATAGGCAAGAGGAGAAGGGGGTTTGGGAGCACAAAAGAGGCTAGTTGGAAGTGAGGAAAGATAATAGTAATCTAAGGGAGGGCACATCTACCAGGTTCCCTTTTATCCTTGCTACTCTCTTCTTTTCCTTAAATTTTCGGTAAGCTCATCAGCTAGTCAAATTTGTCACCCCGATCTTCCATGCATGGCTATTCTATGTGTACGGTGAAAATTACTTTCAACATTTTTTATAGTTATTTAATTTCTTGTTGACCCTCCCAGGCATATGAACTTTCATTGGATCTAATTCACCTTCCTTGTGTATTCACCCCTATATTAAATAATTTCATTACAACACTGGAAAAAACGGTTGGAAACGTTTAGTCTTTCAATTGTCATTCAATTGTCTAAATATCTGATAGCTCGTAAAAGTGGACCACCAAAGTTACAACCAAGATCAAATCATTCCGAAGCCCATGCTAAGTTTTAGCCATTATGTACTTATCATGTAGTCATTAAATGGTATTTGACTTCTACTAACTTTATCCATTATGTACTTGCCATGTATTAAATGATTTAAAATTGCGTTGACTTCCCAAATAGTTGCATAACCGATACTAGTTTCTGAAGAAGTTTGAGCCACACATAACAAAAACAAGAATGACGATTCTTATTTAGTTAGCTTGCACGGCCGCTTCTTCCAGTTATTAAAAACGAGGAATGATAAATAAGGAACGCGAATAGGAAGCGGTTACATGAACTTCCCCTGAATGAAATCGACAAGTGCTTTATCGCTGCGAAATGCCTTGGTCAGTTCACCATCTGGGAGGGGAGGATTCGCTGCAAACAGAGAATTGGCAGTAGCCTGAACTCCTGGATTCTGGCTGCTCAGCGCAGCAATGGCAACTGTATTTCTTTGTCCCACATTCTGCTGGAAATGAAGCAATCCCTTGGGAAACACAAACACGTCTCCCTTCTTCAACACCTTGCTGTAAAACTTGTTTGTTGTATCGATGAAACCCACTAACAGTTTACCTTTAAGTAAAACCAAGATTTCTGTTGCTCTCGGATGGGTGTGAGGAGGATTAATGCCATCCACAGCGTAGTCAATGCGAACCAACGATATCCCAAGAGTGTTGAGCCCCGGAATCTGGTTAACGTTGGCTGCAGTTACGTTAGAACCCACAGCATTGCTTGTGTTCCCTGCTCCTGCCAGACCATCGAAGAAGAAATCTTCTGCTGAAACCATTTTGGAGTCCTTGCAAGAGAAGCCGTTCACCAAAACTGTCCATATTCATATTCACATTGGCTTGGTTATTTTACATGTACATAAAAAAGATTAAAAGGAAACACGAGTTCCATGCATCAGTGTTTACCTTGGCCTTGCTTGTCTGCAACACAGAAATCTTGCAAGGAATCAGGATCACCTCCCATCACACGGTTGCTGCAACAGAATATAAACACGCACAGAAAAAATGAGCTCAAGTGCAAATAGGCTGCCATTGTTTCCAGTAGCAGGATGTCAACTGAGGACTGAGAATTGAATGTGATTGAATTGCAAACCGTGATTTAACATCTTATAGTGGGAGTTGTGATTGACAAATTTAAAGTCACGCCGGCAGTACGCGTACAGCATTTGAATATCATTTAAACACGGCATTCGTTTAGATATGATTACCCGTTCAACCCATCCTTCCAAATCTTAAAATGAGGCTTAAAAGGAAGATGAGGAACCAAGAGACGGCCACGCGCAGGAAGGAAAAGCAAACATCAAAACGACAAAAAGGAAAGAAAGAAAAACATTTGACAAAAAAAATTCAGGTGGTGGCATTTCGAATAAAGACATAATGACCAAAATTTATTGTACAGACATCTTTTAGGGCTCGTTTAGTTGGGGAATTAGTCTGGAATTGGCATTGCGATTCGTCGAATCTTCATGGGAGTGCAATATGAAAATAGAATAGGAAGATGTTAATGCTTATTTTGCTCAAAATGAGCATTTACATCTTCTACTTGAAAAGGTGGAATTGGAATTGGAATTGGGGGTAAAGCAAATTTTTAAAATTTTCATGTCTACCACTTAATTTTTTAATTTTTTATTTGTGGGCAGAGGGATTTATTTTATTTTTTATTTGTTTGGGTGGTTTGTAGGCCTAACTTTGTTATTTATTCGATTTTTTTCGAAAAAAAATTTAAACTTTTTGTTGAATTTTTAAAATTTTTTTTTTAAAAAAATAGATTTTTATTTTTTTGAATTTTTTCTCGAATTTATTTTCCAATTTTTTTGTCAAATATTTTTTCGAATTTTGGTTGCGATCAGTTATTGTAACTTGGTTGCCTGCCTCCACCTTTCGTTGCCTAAAACGGTCTGTGATTCCATTTTCTGATTTTCATTCACGTAGGTTGCAATGACACGAAGCGCATTCAGGTTAGGTTTGTTGACGTACATGAATAAAGCAAAAATTCATTTAAACTTCACTTTTCTACCGATGACCTTACCTTTCTATTTGACATGAATTAAATTCCTTTAAACTTCGCTTTGATTTTCTATATAAAATTAAATTAAATTTAAAAAAATTAATAAAAATTAATTATTAAATTCAAAAACATTAAAACAATTCAAAAAAATTCAAAAAAAAAATGATACTCAAATTCCAATTCCAATTTCAAAAAGTGGAACCAAACGGAAGAAATACATCTTCTTGCTCATATTCCAGGTCAACCAAACAGTCCAAACATAATCTGAAAATAAAAAATTGGATTATCAAATCCATGATTTGACCATTTCTAGCATTTGATCAAATCCAACATTTCCTAATTCCCGCAACCAAATAGGCCCTTAGAGAGTACATATTAAGAAAAGACACGCAGACATTACTATATAGGCAATCAGTGAGCACTTAGAATTAATATGAGAAATATATTTTGCAGTACTATGGGGACGGCAAGAGTAGAGATGAAAAAAGTCTTAGATGCCATTTGACATCTTGGAAAGTAGTTTTGATTGACTCCTATTATCAAATTATAATTAAATTCAGTTATGAGTTACAAATAAATTGTTGGATTTCAATTTTATATGATCAAAAAAATTAATTTTCTATTATTTTTATTTTTTGTTTAGGTATGTTTGTTTGTTTATTTATTTTGGCTCGCATTTATGAGTTGATTATTGACAAATTCATAGCAATATCATCATAATCTTCCATATTATGGTGTATTAGGTCAATTAGTTTTTACCTTTAATGTATTTAAGTGTCACAAATATATTTCTGGTTTTTACTAACAAAGCTTTTTGCATCCATATCTGAGAGTAATATAACTTTTACATGACCCTTATTCTTGGCAATAAATTGTGGCACATTTGATTTCACCCACACCACCTTCACTTGCATGTCTTAAAAGATCTCCTATTGATATCACACTGAAAGTTGCTAAATTATGAAGGCATGTTATTTATTTGTAGAAGATGTTTTGAAATAGCACACATTACCTATGATTGTTCTAAAGCCAAACTTAGTTATGATTTTCTAGTGCCTTGGTGGAATGACACTCTTCCATAACACTTAACTATGGATGCTTCTCTTGAAATTTTGGTGAAGGTGCAAGATCCCTTACACCTAATTCCTCTTTGACTACAGAGATGAAATCCTCTAACTTACGGAATTCTATTGATAGTAAATATTCACCTATAAATTTTCCCTTTTCAAACGTTGCCTTGAGAGATGAGAAAAATGCTATAGTATATTGTTACAAGTAGTACTTGTTGCCATTGCATGAAAAGACCGACCCGTTAATGCCTGATACAACCACTAGGCTTATACAAGACACATGAGGTGGTTAAGCCATGTCACGAATCCCAAGGGGAGCGCTGACCATTTTTCTAACAATGTTTGCCTCAACATTACTAGAGGGGATTCGAACCTATGACCAAGCTCTGATACCACTTGTTACAAGTAGTAGTTTTAGTTGCATGAAAAGATCGACCTATTAATGCCTGATACAACCACTAGAATTATATAAGACACAGGAGGCAATTAAGCCATGTCATGAATCCCGATAGGAGTGCTGACCATTTTTCCAACATATATATCCTCAATATCTTATCTATTTAAGAAGGCTCTCCTACTACCATTTGGGTCCACAACTTCTAATTCCATAGGGGACACTTGGAAAGAAAAAAAAAAAATCACAAAATACTAAGATTTCTAATGAAACAATAGATTCAAAAATTATGTCTCATTGAGGGAAAAATCCCCCATGAAGAATGGAGATGGCTATGTATGATAGGTCTCACTGAAGAGGAATGGATAGTTGTACAAAGGAGAAGAATGAAAAATGAAACAAATTTTGAATGAAATTCACTCCCATAAAACATGGAGCTAAATCTTATGATTGTGTAATATTTTTGCTAATCCTTCGAAAAAGAGATGCTTACCACTTGCATAGGGTCATTAGATTCAATTGATGTTTTTAAAGTTTTAGGATTTTTACTAAAATTGATGGTATTGACCAACAAATCTATGTACATTTTATAAAGAGATGAACTTTATTAATATTTAAAAGTAATTCAATTGAACATGAACATGCTTTATATTTTACCCATTATGTACAATCTCTCTCTATCTAGTAAGTGAATGATGTTTCATTTAAGATTACTTCAACTTCCAAAATAATTAAAACATTTTTTATAATGATAGATATTAGTTTCTAATAAAGATCAGAAGTATAGCTTAAACAACACACACACACTAAGCCACTTTGACCACTTACATGGTATATGTGGGCTCATTTTCTTTGCCAATATCAATTCCCATTGTCATTCAAATTGCACTTGCAATTAATCTCAAATCCAAACTATTCCTACTCAAAAACTTTAGAAATACATTTGATTGCTTAAAATAAGGCATTGATAGTTGAAGCAAGGTAGAATATTCATGTGGATGTGATCAAGCTATATGAAGAATAACTAATAAATAAATGGTTGTTGTAGTTGCAACATTGGGAGCTTTGGAAATGTGTATGGACACTCATCAAAATTCATAACGGAATGGGATTATTGCCTAATATTACTGTCAAAAGTGCTTTGTTAGACATGTATACAAAATGTGGAAGTATAGACAAGGAACATTAAACATTTTCCACATCCTCTAAGTCTAGGATAATAGGCATGTAATCAATTTTAATTGGTTGATTTGCAATTTTTTCCTTCACCTTTTCTTAATCTATGTCATGCATTTACCATAATGTTTAAGGAAAATGGATTAAATATTTCTTTTGTTGAAAAATTATACATTTTTGTCTCATTAAATAGTATGATAGTAGGATATGCATAAAATATGCTTCTTAATTTAAGAAATTAGATAATTTCAAACAAATAAGCAGATGAAAGAGAATTAAAAAACCTTTTCTAACATCCTACTATAGTACGCCAAAATTAGAGTTGTAAAAAATGGTATGAACATCCATCACATGATAAAAGATATAATATTTTTTGTCAAATGTTGTAACTACAACTATCCTAGTTGAAAGCTTGGCACAAAAGAAAATCCCAAAATTTAAGAGGAAAAGAAATCTTACTCAAATTAGGTCATAATTTATCATCATTTAGATAATATATTTTAAAATAGATAATATTTTTTGGAATCAAAATAGGGAATTTTTAACATGTATGCATAAAAGTAAACCTAAAAATCTTAATTAAAAAAAATCCTAATTCTAATTAGATCACACTTTACTTGTCATTGAGTTAGGACATTTTTAAAAGATAACAAGATTTTTTACCTTAAAAGTAAGGATATTGTCAAATGTGGATATACAAAAGAAAAATACAAAAATTTAAAGAATTTTTCTAACTCAAATTAGACGATACTGCCTACTCATTTAGAGAAGACATTTCAATAAATAGTATGTCATGTCTTGATTTTTAGTGGCCTAGTTTTCTACATATGTTTAAGACTATTAAATTTTATTGACTCTATTTGACTAATCAAAAACTTTGACTGATGTTAGACATTTTATTATTGTATTTATGGGTGGTTAGACATTTGATTATCATGTTTTATGAATATTACATGTTGTAGTTGTAGCTTTGATTATGCTCTTACGTATTGTAATTATATGTATTATGAATGGTTGATCATAGAATGAAATGGATTAATAATGTTGTTTAATTATTGATTATGCATTATGGATTTTGGTACTAACTCGTAATAATGAAAACATGAGATTTGGAAGTTTTGGATAGGTTTTGAAGGTGAGAATGAGCTCCAGGTAGAAGAGGTGAGCACTCTAGAAATGGTAGGAATGAAGAATTTGGCACTCATACACTCACTTAAATAGATGATTGTGTTTGTTTTAATGAATTTATAATCTTGTCTTCAAATTACATTATAACATATGCATGTGCATGCTTAAACTTAATTAGGAATGTTGATGATTCATTTTCCAATTACTTGTAGGAAAATGCATAATTACAATCTTATTTAGTGAAATGATTTATTTACCTATTTGATAAAATACAAATTTAAATGTATTATCTATTCTTTTATTTAAAGAAAATTAAATATAATTAGTTTTCTTTTCAGAATTAAAAAAAAATGATAGTTGACATATTTATTAATGATTTTATTTTATTTCAAAGACCTTTATATAACTAAAATAATACATATGTTACATTATTGCACCTTATCACATACCTTTATTGATAAGCATGGAAAGTCAAGCAATCTGTACTTCTTTAATAAAAATGTCCATACCCATTTATTAGAGCCCAAACATAATTAAAAATAACTACCATACTCATTTATTAAAGGAAAGTTCAATTGCCCATGCCCAATAAAAGTTGTCCTCGTACTCATTTAAAATATTCCCATACCTACTTATTACAAAGAAGGTAACCAAATATTAATTATGGGAGTTGAAAGTCTAAATGAAAAGAAATGGGAATTTAATATTTGTAAAGAGTTAGTCCTCATCAAAATATAATAGAAAACCATTACTAATTATTACAACTTTTAATAGAAATTAATATTATTTATTAATATTTAATTGTGACAATTAAAGTACATCTATCTAATTAACCTATTATTTTTTATCTGAAAATGGAATCAAATATCTTATTGAGATCTTTATCCATCAATCACCAAAACAAATACATTGGACAGAGTGGAATTTTTCCCATGCTTATTTAATAAAAAGACCATACTCATTTATTGGAGGGACAAATGAGATCTTTATTTAGGGAGGGGAAATGGAATTGGAGGAGGGATAGAGAGAAATTCAAAGAAATTTATAGAGAGATGGAGATTTAAGGAAAAACCAAAATAGGCAAAAGGAGAAGTGGGTTTGGGAGCACTAAAGAGGTTAGTGTTATACACTAAGTTTGCACCCTTTGTTTCAAGCTCTCTTGGTCTTGATAACTCAGTATAACATGGGAATCATCTCTAGGTTGTGGGACCTTTGCTAACTGAGATGAAACCTCCAGGTTCTAGGCTAGTTCCTCTTGGATAATCACCTTAGTTTACTTCTAGACATGAAAGTAAAACTTCTGGAGGCAAAGGGATAGAAGGAATGCTTATAAGGGAAATGACTTGAAAGCAAACTACCTATTAGACGATGCACTGAATTTAGGGTTTGGATCTCAGTATGTAGGAATGAAATCAATGAAAAGCTCAGGTCTAATAGGTCACAACTTACTGAATAGGCTTGCATAAGTATTTCATAAGAGGGCCTGAGAATAAGACACAACTTATGACCTGCAGATAGACATTCAGTTCTACAACTCATTGTAGGATTGAGACAAGACTGTTAAGAGGGTTGAGGTATACCCACAAGAACATCTAAATCAAATCAAACACAGTAACACACAAAATTGCAGAAAGCAAGAGGGATCAGGAACCCTAAACTATCATTGAAAACATGCACATACTTTGATCCAATAAGAGATAATCCAAACAAGGAAGCATAGGGACATGAAGGATTGTCATAAAATACCTCTGCAATATTTGAATCATCAATCGAAGAAAATACAACTGTATGAGCCAGAGGGTAGAAATGATACCAAAGATAGCCTTTAAGAAAAATGGTAAAATTTCTTCTACCAATTGTCCAACTCCTCCCTTGCACTAAAGGCTCTAAAACAATATATACATACTCAACTGCACACAGGCAGGAATCAAAACTAACCTAACTAGGGTTACAGATTTTATAAAAGTATCAAACCCTAAAGGTACACTACTGAACCATCATGAAAATTACTGAGAACTGGTCATCAAATTAGATCTTTCTCTTTGCGTGTTGATCCTAGACTAAGTCCACCTACAGAAACAACAACTTTGACCCATCTACCCACCTCCAACTCCACTAAGCCATGAAGGCTTCAAATCTGATCTCATAGATATTTCTATTTTCAATATTCACCCTGTAAAAGGTGACAGCAAACCATTAAGAATTTCAACACGCATGGTACCCTACAAAATCTGCAGCACCGATGATCAGATCGTTCCTCACTATCCTTCCAACTATCCCTGTACTGAAGAAATTAATTCCAGCTACCAAACTACCACGCATGGATGTCAAAATGCAAAACCCTAGTAGGAAACCAGTGCAAAAATTCAAATTTGAATGTTAACGGCTAGCCTGGTCATTTTAAAACATGACTGTCGATGAGAAACCCTTCCCAGCAGATGAAGGGCCATGACATGCTAAAAAAATGACTTAAAATCCCCTCTAACAAGTCAAGACCACCATGGAAGTCAACAGCCAATGAAATGCAAACAAATTAGCATGAGGACCCACCTTGAATTTTCTCTTCTTAAGTCACAAAGAAATCTTTTGAACCCTAGGCCTAGACTTGCCACTTGGCAATCTTTTATTCGCTCTGACCGCTCTGTCAGCAACACCTCGACAAGCCTCTCTGACAACGGACCCACTATCTCCAAGATTCCAATCTAACGGTGGGCACATGATCTCATAGCCCCCAAATATTCCTTACGCTTATACACTGGCCATTAGATCCTTTCTAATCCGAGACCCCACTGACACATCAATCCACCTAGGAATCCTAAATCACCAAACCTAGAAAGATATTCAAATTTTAAGGTCCGTGGGAAGCATTGTCAAAACTTGCCACAATGTCGAAAACCCATAGTGTTTCTGAAAGTCCATGATGTTTTCGGTCTGTGTGTTTCTGGCCTTCATTGTTTTTGAGCCTATGTTTCCTCTTTTGTGCGCTTATCCTTTGGTGTCGAAAACTCTGTGTGTTTTTGACCTCCTAGTTTCCTGTTTGCCAGCATTTCGTAAGTGCGCAAGTCTGACGTGGGTGGTGGGTTCAGATTTTCTAAAGCTCTTCCTGATTGGCTGTCACATGGCTGCATGTCAGACTTTTCTGACATGTGATCATGTGACTGGCTGCCACCTGTCTGCGTGGTCTTAGCTCTTTGCATTGTTTGGCTGTCTGGCAGTTGGTTCTTCATTCAGCGACCTAGCGACTGGTAGTTATCTATTGATCTCCTGATTCTGGTGGTTAATCTCTAAGCATTCAATGATCTGGCGGCTGTGTTGTCGCATAATCTCTTCATTTCTTGCAGTTTACGGGTAACATCTAGTGACTTGGCTAGCAGTTAGTCGTGTAGTCGCTAAGTGCTCGGTGGTTGGTTCGTGGGTCCTAGTTCTCTTCATTGCCTGGAGTCAGAGATTGAAGATCAACGGTTGGCGTGTGATCGCAAGGAATATTCTTTCCCCTTGCAATCATGCAACTGTCATTGATTCTATTTGCAAGAGGTGAACTTGTGACAGCCTGGGGTTGGTTGTTGCATGATCACATAGCCCATTCTTTTGGCTATGCGATCATGTGACCAGTCGACATGTGTCCCTGGGGCCTGATGAGAGGTGATGATGTGGCAGTGTCTCAGCGGGGCTTATGTTAATGTTTTAAATCTATGGTTGGCATGCGATCGCAAGGAATATTCTTTTCCCTTGTGATCATGTGCCCACCGTCCGATTTGATGCTGAGGGTTTTGTTTGCAGCGGGCCCGGGAGATTCAGCGGAGAGGATGGCATGGCAGATCTAGTGGTTGGCACATGATCTCATGGGAGGTGTCAGACCCCTTGCAATCATGCACCTGCCATTTGATTTTGAGGGCTTGCAGACCGTGGGTCCGGTGTTGGTGACGGGGCAGTTTTCAGCAAATGGTGTTGTGACATGTGGCCTATGGCGGGCCAGGGTAATAAATTCTTGGTTTCCTGCCCCTGTAATAAATTTTGATGTTTTCTTTTGGTTGGTTGGGTAGTTGAAACCCTAGCCCTAGCTGTCCGTAGCTTGTTGCATTCTCTCTGAGAATTCCAAGGCAGCTAGGGGTATATGTAGTTGAATTTTTGACTTGGAGATGGTTCTGAATTTTGTCAGTTCCATGAAAGGTTTTGTTCTATAGATTTCCCCTTCTCTTTGCATATAGGGTGTTCTATTTCCATTGCTAGTTCTGAGAATATAATGCATATTGGAATTGATTTGTCTTATGTATGAGAAGTGAATATATTCTTACTATAACCAGACTATCTCCATTTGAATTCTGAATGCATTAATCATACATCAAGGGTGTCTAGTTTTTCTACTTGTATTGCCTAAGTGTTTGCAAGTGGAGTTATCTTCGCAGAGGTAACTGGTTCAAGGTTAGTGTTTATGCATGTATGAGCTGAAATATCAAAGATAGGTCATGCTTGTCTTCCAGTGGACGCTGGTTAATCTATTTTCCTTTCATAGGTCTCTTCTAAGGGGAGGGTCAAAATCCTTTGATGGATAATAGCATGCTTGAATGCACAGGTGGGTACTAAGTTGAGGTTTGGTCATGGTGTGTGATTGATGTCAGGCATCAACACATTGGGTATATTGTTTTCTTGTTTCATAGCTGTCCCTTGCAATATTGTATTTGACTCTGTGGCCCATTGGATAAGGCACTGGTCTATCAGAGACTTAGGGCATCTTAGAGGTCCTTTCAATCCATTCAAATCATTTTCATTTAGTCCCACCCTTTCCCTTTCTTGTTGTTAGGATAGATCTCTGGTTTTCATACTCACTCCATGCAAGTAGGGCTATTGCATGAGATATTGGCTTCATTGAGGTACAGGAAACCTAGAAGAGTTTGAAAATCATTCCACAGTCAGTTACCTGCAAGCCTATAGTGTGACACAAGGTAATATGTGTGTGCAGATGAGGTATACCAGCCTGAGTGAATGTGGAGCTCAAAGAAGAAGGAGGATTTCTCTCTGTCCTCATCAATTGGTTTGTTTTTCTTGTCAAGCTTGAGTGCCTAATCAGTGTCTAAGCCCAACTATTTGATTCAAGCTTGGTCCTACAAGGAAAAAAAGCCAAAAAAATCACCTTGACCTGGCACTAGACCCACTGACAAATCTTGAACACTTGGAAAAATCAACGGCTGGCGCATAATCTCATGTGTCAGAAAAGCCCTTCACGAAGATATGCTAGCCATTGATCTTCATCCTTCTGATATCCCTATAGACATCCTAAATCAGCCCCACTGCAACATCCAAGTCATCACTATTTGGACCAATGAGAAATGAGCACGTCACCATATGAGGACCCACCTGCAAGCCCCTGATGATGGAATAAAATCAACGGCGGGTGCATGATCGCATGGGGTAGGAATATTCCATGCAATCATATGACGACCATTAGATTAAAAGCTGGAAAGTTTGCTAGACCCGCTCTAACAAAAAGTAAGATCGACAACTAGTCTTATCCCCTTATAGCTCTGACAAAACCCTTGTGAACTTAAGACAACTGTTAGGACTTCTGACCGCCAAAAGAACTTGGTCCCACTGATAATAGATGACTCGATACATGTGGACCAATCAGAGGCTACCAAATCGGATGAGGTGGCACTAGTCCCACTGACACACTGAAGCGCTGCAGACATGGAAGATCTAACGGTTATCTTAAGATCTCAAGCTCTGACACCAGCCTATCCCAAGATACGCCAACTGTTAGAACCTCATAACTGGGACCCCACAAATTTAGACCTCTGGAAGATTTAGCGATTAGGTGACTGAAGAGAAGTTAACATTCGCTGGGTTGCAAGATATTATTTGATGACCGGGAAACACTTAGCAATTGTGAGAATCGTTGTATTCACTAAGTCGCTGAATGGGAAAAGTAACCGCTGAGAAACTTAGAGAACTTACGACCAGCCAATGAGATTAAAGCACACATGGGTATTGGGGATTTTAAGTTGCCGGTAAAGTAACAAGGAAACATAATAGGGCCTTAGGGTTTTTTTGAGGATTTTAAAAGGTTTCAACACAACGGCTATTTTTTTAAAATATTTTGACCTGCAGACAAGGGACTTGACATAATTGCAGAGGCCAGGAAACAAAACATGAGGTCATGAAACTTTCAGAGATGCTCGGCAGGGGAAAAATAGAGACCTTGGGATAGATCTAGCCAAATTTATATAAGATAGGAAAATTTGGGTAAAATTTTGGGGATTTCTGCTGGATGTCAGCCTACTAGACATGGAAAACCAGTGGCCTTAAAGCAATCCATTGGGCATGGGGTCATCAAAATTTTCAAAATTCTCACAGGGTGATAGAACTAGAACTATGCTCAGAGCACTTCTTGAAAAGCAGGAAATTAAACTAGAAAGCAAGAAAGCAAGCAGGGAAACTTATATACAAAAGGTTACAGAGAGGGATTAACCTCAAAATAGGGTTTCAAGTGGAATCCATTGATTGAAATTGGTAGGGCATCACCTTCAATAGTTGATAGCTGAAAAGTGTTGGATCGTCTACACTCTATTATAACAAATGGCCCACCCCAGAATGAATCAAATTTTGTGTGCCTACCATGTCTGGCTTTGAATTCATCCCATTTAAGGACTATATCACCAACCTTCAAGTTCCTGACCCTGGCTCTTTTATCAAAACTCCTTTTGGTTTGGTCCTGGTGGAATTCCATATCTTGCATTGACTTTCCTTTGAGTTCTTCTAATTCCATCAATTAAGCATATTTGATTTGTAAGGGATCATCTTCATCAAACAGGGCATATTGAGTAGCTAAGTCCAGAGATGGTAATTCTGTTGAAATTGACAACTTAGCCTCCTTTCCATACACTAACATGTAAGGAGAATTACCAATGATTTTTTTGGGGGTAATTCTGTCTAACCACAAGGTAGACTTGAGCTTTGTATGCCAATCTCTCTGATTGTCTTGTAGAGTCTTCTTAATTATCCTGATCAGGTTCTTATTTGTTGATTCTACTAAACCATTTCCCTAAGGATAGTAATTGGAACTTGTATTCAGATAAATGCCATTCTTGACTACCAACTCTGAGACTTTGAGGCCTGTGAATGCTAAGGCATTATCTGAAATGATGGAATCAGGAGTGCCAAAACTATGGATTATATCATCATAAAAGCTTAGGACAACACTCTCATTGGCTTCTTTCAATGCAATTGCTTATGTCCATCTAGTGAAGTAGTCATTTGTAGTAACTATCCATTTATGGCCTGCACTAGATGGAGGATTGATCATTCCTATGAAATCTATGCCCTACTTCATGAAGGGCTGATATATTCTGACTGGCTGTAGGGGCAAGGTTGCAAGCCTTTCTTTTCCTACAAACATGGCACACTTGATGCATTTACTTACATAATCATGACTATCCTTAAAGATAGATGGCCAATAGTATCCAGCCCTCATGATCTTAAAAGCAGTAGTCCTAGGAAAAAAGTGACCTCCAGAAGGTCCATCATGAAACTCGAATAGGAGGTCTGCTACCTCTTCTGAATCTATGCATCTTAAAAGGACACCATTGTGATTTTTCCTAAAAAGAACATCATCAATCAGCACAAAAGGAATAGATTGTAACCTATAATACATTCTTTTTGTTAAATCTAAATCTGTAGGACATTGTCCTATTTTAAAAAACTGAGCCATGTTAGGCAACCAGCTTGTTGCTTTGGCTTGCTTCTCAATAGAAAGCACCACCAAAGATGCATCTATTTGCTTTGATTTCTTTGAACTTTCATCCTGTGCCAAATGCTCACAAAGACATCTTCCTCTAACCAGCTTGGTAATTTGAATATCAATGTCATATTCCATCACCTTGGTGATCCAACCAGCTCTTTTCTCATTTAAGTCTTTGGAAAGCAAAAACTTTTTGACACTTGGATGAGTAACTTTTAAATGTACCCTATTATGGGTCAGTAGATATCTGAACTTTTTAAGGCCCTTCACCATAGAAAGCACATGTTTCTCTACAAAAAAGTATCTCTATTCATATTCTTCTAAACCTTTGATAAAGAAAGCAATAGGCTGCTCCAATCCACTGAATTTTCTTGAGTCAACATTGCAAATATAGCATCATGACCTCCATAAGCATAAAAGATGAAATCCTTGCTAAAATTTGGGTTCAACAGGGTATAAGCTTCTGTTAGGGCCTCTTTGATAGCTTGGAAGTTGGCTTTTCCTTTTTTTGTCCAACTAAAAGCTGAACTCTTCTTTAACATAGCTATTAAAGGCTTGAGTAAATCTGCAATTTTAGGCAAGAATCTCCTAACAAAGTTAATCTTTCCTATGAAAGATTGGAGACTTTTCTTGTTATGTGGTAGGGGTAGCTCTAGGATAGCTTCAATTCTCTCAGGATCCACTACAATTCCTTCTTTGGATACTACATATCCTAACAATTTTCCTTCATGAACTGCAAACACACATTTCTTGGAATTAAGAGATATCCCAAATTCTCTACACCTTTCAAAAATTTTCCTCAGATGTTTGATGTGGTCTACTACATGCTTTGAATAGACAATTACATCATCTAAGTAGACCAACACAAACTTGTACATTAGGCTCTTAAAGGCCATATCTATTGCCTTTTGAAATGTAGCACCTGCATTTGACAAACCAAATGACATTTTTTGATAAGCCATGGTTCCCCACTTGGTTGTAAATGCAGTCTTGTATTGATCCTCTTCATTTACTAAGATCTGATTGTATCCTGAATAGCCATCCAATAATGACAATCTCTTAGATCCAGAGACACATTGTAAAATTTGTTCCATAGAGGGTAGTGGATGGCGGTCCTTTAATGAGGCCCTGTTAAGATCCCTAAAGTCAACACATAACCTCAGCTCCCCATTCTTCTTCCTGATAGGAACAAGGTTGGAAACCCAACTAGTATGTTTAATGGGGTAGATGATACCACTCTCTATCAGTTTGAGCACTTCTTTATGCATAAGTGGCTCAAGCTTGGGATTAATAGGCCTTTTCTTTTGCCTCACTGGTTTGGCATTAGGTTCTAACTCAATAGTGTGTTGAGCAAAGGCAGGGTCAAAACCTTTGAGGTCTTCATATTGCCATGCAAATACATCACTGAATTCTTTGAATAACTAAGTATAAGCTTGTTTTTCCAATTCAGTGTTTACCTTTCCAAATTGTAAACTCTTACCTAGTTCCAACTCTAATTCAACACAATGTTCTTGTTGGACTACAAGGCTAGCTTTGCTTTTCTTGACTTCATCATCCTTGTTGAAGACAGTCTCCAAAGCAACAAGACCTCTAGGAATCTTATTAGACTTGAGTTGTATCACTTGACCACCATAGTTTTGAGATAGCCTATCTTGATTGTGTTCTGAAAAAACATCTTCTTCAAACAAGAATTGTAGAATTTTTTTATCATTGTCAAACACTTGCCAATTGACATCATTATCTGGGATAGATGGTATGACAATAACTTTGATATGCTGTTGATCTATTTCTCTTGAAATTCTATTTGGAATATCATAGTGGGATCCAACGGCAGCTAACCTATCTACATTTTGATTTAACTTTCTAGGGATGGCAACAATATTGAAAGCATGGAAGTCTTCAATTGCATCCCAAACTCTATGTTTGTATGCTTTCATGGTGTCATTTTTGGTTGCACTTATCCCTCTTACTTGGCTAACAACAAGCTCACTATCACCATAAACTTTTAAGGCCTTAAGCCCTCTTCTCCTAGCCCATTCTAGTCCTTTGACTAGACTTTCATATTTTGTGGTGTTACTAGTGTAGGAAAAATTGAATCTAAAGGCAGTATAATACCTTTCTCCTTTTGGGGACACTAGCATAGCACCACCACTAGCACCATGTCTACTTCTAGCTCTATCAAAGTATAGTTCCCAAACCCGACTGTTCTGATCTTCTGAGTCAACATCCTTGAAAAGGGTGGGCTCTATAGCATCATTTTTTTGTAACAAGTAGTTTCCCAAACCAGCATTCCAAACAAGATTTTCTTGGGCCTTTGAAGTTCTTTCATCTAGAAGGATATCAGGGATACTCTCTATCTTTTTGCTTGCTTCACTAATGGTTTGGAAGTCATTGTCATCAAATATAGGGTAGTTTACATTGATGGCATTGGACACATATGGCTCTATATGGTGTGTTGCTAATGGTTCTGATTTAATGGTGACATTGGTCCCATACCTTGTATGAAATAACATGTGAGACCAATCAAAAGATAGGTAACCTCCTATCTTGGTTGTAAACTCCCTTGAAAGACATATAGCAAATAATGCAAGGAGATCTATGATATATATATATCAAGGAGGATTGAAAAATTAGGACTACCATGCAGGATTAAACTAGTATCCCTGGCCACACCAATAGTACTAACTAAGGATCCATCAAGTTGGGTAACCTTCTTTTGGAAGGGGTCATATTTTAGTCCTAACTGGTTAGCTACTTTCTTGGGCATTACAGTACTAGTAGCTCCACTATCTACCATACAATTGTGTACTAAAGATTTTCCAATGATTAAAGATACATAAAAGGGAGGTGGCTTTGAATTCCTACCTTGTGTAGCATTGCCTTTGGAGTTGCTACTTGGAGTCTCTTTTTCTTGATCAGTGTTGACCAACACTGGCTTTGCAGCTTCTTTTGCAGGTTGATGAGTTGTTACTTCTGACATGGCCTTCTTCAAAATTTGAGGTTTTCCTGGAAGAGCCAAGGAGTCCCACATGGACATGGTGACATTCACCTTCTTCATGTTGTCTACAATGTTAAATGGTGTCACAGTGTGTACACTCTTTGTTGTATCTTTGGCATGATGGGCTCTACCTCCTTGAGAGCCTAGCTCTCTTTGCTTGGTATGATAGGAGCCTCCTTAGGTGTGATGGGAGTAGCTTGCTATAGTGGCTCTACAGATGTAGTAGCTTTGGAGTTGGAATCCACTCTCTCCATGTCTTGAGCTCTTCTTTTTTCTCTTGTAAAGGCAACAAAAGAAGCTTCATCATTGACTCCATTGAAGTCTGGTTGCTCTTAATTAAAGAGAGTAGTCTCATGCTCTTGTGATTCTTGTTGAGGTATTGATCCACTAGATGAAACCTCTGGTTAAGCTTGTGAGGCATTTTGAACCATTAGAGCTTGGTTCATCCATCCATTTGAACATGTAGCCTGATTGTGAGGCTGACTGCAAGGAAAACACCATTCATTCTCCATAGCCACATTGTTTTGGCTAGGAACCACATCCCTCACTGGATTAGCAGAACTGAGAGGTGTAGGGTTATATGGTTGGAATGGTCTCTTATTAAAACTCTATTTTTGTCCTTGATAGCCTCCTTGGTATGGTGGCCTATTTTGTTGATAAGGTTGTCCTTGATTTTGATATTGCTGATTAGAACTTTGGCCTTGTGACTGAAATGGTGGTCTAATTCCTTGACCTTGTTTCTTCAAATTTGTGACCTCCTTGGTTAAGGTCTGCAACAAGTTAGTCATTTCTCTCTGATCGCTTTGTTGGCTATTCTTTATCTCTTGCAGCTCTTGGGAGAAACTAGTCCTCATCTCTTGACCACTAGTACTAGCTTGGGGTGCCAACATGGTTGGGATAGGGCTAAATGGGGGTACTTGGGCAGGTGTAATGGGTTGAAGGCTAGAAAAAATAGGCATTGGAGGCCTTCTAGCAATCATGCCTGCTTGGATCAAACAATTTTCAGCCCTGATAGCTATGTCAAAAGCTTGGGGTAGAGAAGTACCACCCATAGACTGGATCATGACAAAAATTTGACCATTTAGGCTTTGTAAATAGTAAAGGAAGGCATGGTCAGCTGATGGCCTTACTGAGGCTAGGATTCTATTCCATGTTTTAAGGAATCTACTATTATAATCTGTCATTTGCTCTTGAGGGTCTCTCTTAATAGTTGTTAACTGCTAAACTAGAGACAAGTTATCTAATTTATCCTCAAAATGCTTACTTAATGCATCCCCTAACTCATCCCAAGAAGTAATAGAACCAACAGTTAGAGTTCTAAACCATTCTAGAGCCTTACCTTTTAAAGAGGCTGCTAATAACTTTGTGGCCACATCTTCTTGAGTAATGTTGTGTATGCTGCATATGGTGGTCACATCTCTTATGTGCTCAAAAGTAGTTTTTTGCTCTTCACCAGTGAAATCGGGTATACTCTCAAGTTCCACCAAGGGCACATCATGATGTTGAGAAAAGGCCAATGGGCTGCTTTGGTTGAATGGAGAAAAAGCAAACTGTCTTGCCATTGTCGGTGTCAGAATTTGAAGATTGACAACTATATGAGTTGTATTTACTACTTGATTGGAATCTTCCTCTAGATCTCTGGTTAGGGATCTGCCCCTTCTTCTAGCATAAAAGGGAAAATGTCTCCTCTCTGAAGTATCAAGAGGTGTAGATTGAACTCTCCTTATAGGGGATGTCCTTTGAGTTGACCTACCTTTGTGACTTCTTAAGGGAAACTCTAAAAATTAGGTAGGCTTTGAGCTCCTAGTCTCAATCTTTCTCATAAAACTTTGAACAAATTAGCCTTGATCTTTGAAATCAGTAGAGTCGCCAGATATACTTGATAGAATGACTTCTAAAAGCCTACACTATACAATCTACATATTAGAGATAGCATATCTTTGAATTTGAATAACCTCTCATCCCACCGAGTGTGCCAGAATTGTTATACACTAAGTTTGCACCCTTTGTTTCAAGCTCTCTTGGTCTTGATAACTCAGTATAACATGGGAATCATCTCTAGGTTGTGGGACCTTTGCTAACTGAGATGAAACCTCTAGGTTCTAGGCTGGTTCCTCTTGGATAATCACCTTAGTTTGCTTCTAGACATGAAAGTAAATCTTTTGGAGGGAAATGGATAGAAGGAATGCTTATAAGGGAAATGACTTGAAAGAAAACTACCTATTAGGTGATGCACCAAATTTAGGGTTTGGATCTTAGTATGTAGGAATGAAATCAATGAAAAGCTCAGGTCTAATAGGTCACAACTTACTGAATAGGCTTGCATAAGTATTTCATAAGAGGGCCTGAGAATAAGACACAACTTATGACCTCCAGACAAACATTCACTTCTACAACTTGGTGAAGGATTGAGACAAGACTGTTAAGGGGGTTGAGGTATACCCACAAGAACATCTAAATCAAATCAAACACAGTAACACACAAAATTGTAGAAAGCAAGAGGGATCAGGAACCCTAAACTATCATTAAAAACATGCACATAGTTTGATCCAATAAGAGATAATCCAAACAAGGAAGCATAGGGACATGAAGGATTGTCATGAAATACCTCTGCAATATTTGAATCATCAGTGGGAGAAAATACAACTGTATGAGCTAGAGGGTAGAAATGATACCATAGATAGCCTTTAAGAAAAAAGGTGAAATTTGTTCTACCAATTGTCCAACTCCTCCCTTGCACTAAAGGCTCTAAAACAATATATACATACTCAACTACACGCAAGGAGGAATCAAAACTAACCTAACTAGGGTTACAGATTTTATAAAAGTATCAAACCCTAAAGGTACACTGCTGACCCATCATGAAAATTACTAAGAACCGGTCATCAAATTATATCTTTCTCTTTGCGTGTTGATCCTAGATTGAGTCCACCTACAGACACAACAACTTTGACCCATCTACCCACCTACAACTCCACTAAGCCATGAAGGCTTCAAATATGATCTCATAGATATTTCTATTTTCAATAATCGCCTTTTAAAAGGTGGGGGCAACCCATTAAGATTTTCAACACGACATGGTAACCTACAAAATCTGTGGCACCAATGATCAGATCGTTCCTCACTATCGTTACAACTATCTCCGTCCTGAAGAAATCAATTCTAGCTACCAAACTGCCACACATGGGTGTTAAAATTCCAAACCCTTGCAGGAAACCAGTGCAAAAATTCAAATTTAAATGTTAAGGGGTAGCCTAGTCATTTTAAAACATTACCGTCGATGAGAAACCCTTCCCGGCAAATGAACAACCATGACATGCTAAAAAAATGACTTAAAATCCCCTCTAACAAGTCAAGACCACCGTGGAAGTCAATAGCCAATGAAATGTGAACAAATCAGCATGAGGACCCACCTTGAATTTTCTCTTCTTAAGTCACGAAGAACTCTTTTTAACACTGGGCCCAGACCCGCCACTTGGCAATCTTTTATTCACTCCGACCGCTTTTTCAGCAACACCTTGGCAAGCCTCTCTGACAACGGACCCACTATCTCCAAGATTCCAATCTAACAGCAGGCGCATGATCTCATAGCCCCCGAATATTCCTTATGCTTATACACCAGCCGTTAGATCCTTTCTAATCTGGGACCCCACTGACACATCAGTCTACCTAGGAATCCTCATCAGCATGCATCAACCAATCATGTTCAAACACCTGAACACACTTGACAATGTGGTCCCATGGATTTTCCTTTCACTTTGACCAGTAAGAAGTTGGCAAATCACCCTGACCTAGCACTGGAGCCACTGACAAATCTTGAACACTTGGCAAAATTGATGGCTGGCACATAATCTCATGTGTCAGAAAAGCCCTTTATGAAGATACACCAACCGTCGATCTTCATCCTTCTGACATCCCTATAGACATCCTAACTTGACCCCATTGTAGCATCCAAGTCATCACTATGTGGACCAATGAGAAATGAGCACATCACCATACGAGGACCCACCTGCAAGCCCCTGATGATGAAATAAAATCAATGGCAGACGCATGATCACATGTGGTAGGAATATTCCATGCGATCATACGATGACCGTTAGATTAAAAGATGGGAAGTTTGTTGGACCCGCTCTGACAAAAAGAAAGATCAACAGCTAGTCTTATCCCCTTATAGCTCTGACAAAACCCTTGTGAACTTAAGATAGCCGTCGATCCTCTAACAACTGTCAGGACCTCTAACTGCCGAAAGAACTTGGTCCCACTGACACACTGAAGCACTGCAGACATGGAAGATCTAACGATCATCTTAAGATCTCAAGCTTTGACACCAGCTTATCGAAAGATATGCCAACCATTAGATCCTCATAACCGGGACCCCACAAATTTAGACCACCGGAAGATTTAGTGATTATGCGACTGAAGAGAAGTTAGCATTCACTGGGTCACAAGATATTATGCAGTGACCGGGAAACACTTAGCGATTATGAGAATCACTGTATTCGCTAAGTCGCTAAATGGGAAAAGTAACTGCCAAGAAACTTAGAGAACTTGTGACCAGCCAATGAGATTAAATCGCACATGGGTATTGGGGATTTTAAGTTGCCGATAAAGTAACAAGGAAACATAATAGGGCCTTAGGGTTTTTTTGAGGATTTTAAAAGGTTTCAACACAACGACTATTTTTTTGAATATTTTGACCTATAGACCAGGGACTTGAAATAATTGCAGAGGCCAGGAAATAAAACATGAGGTTATGAAACTTTTAGAGATGCTTGGCAGGGTAAAAACAAAGACCTTGGGATAGATCTAGCCAAATTTGTATAAGACAAGAAAATTTGGGTAACAGTTAGTTGGAAGTGAGGAAAGACACTAGCAATCCAAGGAAGGGAACATCTACCAGGTTCCATTTTATCCTTGCTACTCTATTCTTTTCTTCAAATTTTTAGTAAGTTCATCAAGTAGTCAAATTTGTCACCTCGGTCTTCATTGCATAACTATGCATTTTGTGTGTACGGTGAAAATTATTTTCAACATTTTCTCTATTTATTTAATTTTTTGTGGACCCTCCCATACATATTAACTTTCATTGGATCTAACTTACCTTCATTATGTATTCACCCATATATTAAATGATTTCATTACAACACTGCAACAAACTGTTGGAAACATTTAGTCTTTATAGTTTTCTTCTATCTTTTTCCTTGGGTCACACATATCATGCATCCTCTATTATATTTAAAATATATGTACCATACTTTCTTGAATGGGTATTCCTACTGAGTTTTATGTATGGAGAGATCATGTTGATATTACTACACAAAGACCAATTGAAGAGCCCATTCACATATCAAACACTGAGAAACCATAGGATGCCACATATGCAAAATATTTTTATCTTGGTGGCTACACTGAGAAATAGGATACACTAGAGAAGTTATTGATTACAGGGAATGAATAAGTCTTAATTGAAGATATCACTTAAGGTGATCCCAATGATGAGGCAAAGGAAGATGAATATGTCACTGCTGCTACCGGGATCACAAATGAAGAACAAACTACCTAGGAAGCCATAGTACAAATATTGGGTAACTTACCAATCTTGGTACAAGGCATAGACATTGCTACTACAGAGAAACCCGAGGATACTATACCTGAGAAACTGATGGATACTACAGATGATAGGGGTGAAGAAGGAGACAAAGAGAATATTGAGCCTGAAACCAAAGAGGTAGATGACAAATGAATAGAAAGTGAAGCTAATGTATATGATTCTACTACTAGCACAAGGCCAGAAGCCCAAGGACCTCACACCAAGGGAATAGAAAAGGGGCAAGAGAGAGAGGAAAGTGTCAGCACCGAGCAACCAAATTTAGATCTAGAGTAGAAGGCTCTAGTTCCTTATGGGAAATTCCCTACTTCTAGCAAAAGGGAAAAGAAAAAGAAGAAGAAACATGGAAAAGGTTCGATCACCCTGGATGAAGTAATAGAAATACCTTCATGTGACCCTAGAACTTTAGACCCTGAAGCTCTTAGAAGGTATGGAGAATTATGTACTAGAAAGGTTTCTCAGGAGAAGCTGAGGCAGAAAAGTAAACATAAAGAGGTATTTGAGGATGTGAGAGAAATCTTAATGAAAGTTGTACTTGATGTCACTATTGATGAGGCTAATCCCATCATTGACCAAATTTCAACATTTACCTGCCACATCAATTCTCCCAATACCAATGCTGAAAAGAAGATAGAAGAGATATTAGAGTAAAAAATACAATAAAAAATAACTGAGAGAATCAACCAAGCCATGACAATTCATAAGGTGAAGTTATCTGAGACTATAAATGAAACAGAAAGTCTCATTCAACAGATACTCATAATTTTGAAGAAGCTTTCCACTATCGATGCTTTCACTCCACAAATAAAATAAAATATTAAGAAATTAGATGATGATCTGCAAAAGAGTGCATAAAACTTAATTACAGAATCCCTTGTATTTAAACTACATTATGCAAAAGTCAAGGATATTCATGGGTTAAGAAATGAACTAAGGAGAGAAGAAGATAAGATCAAGGATCAAACAACTGAGCTATAGGAAGAGTTGTTACCCCACAGTGAGGCAATGCAATGACATGTGAAGAAAGCCAAGGATCTTGTAGCCACTCTTGAGATATCAGTGGTAGATCAAATTTTTGACATGCATGCCCAAGTTGGTTTGGAGAAAATTGTATTAGAAAGTTTGAAAGAGGAAATGGAAAATATCTTAGGCAACTTGAAGAAAACCCATCAGGACATTTTTTTATAAGATGTAAGTATATACAGTTTTGGCATTATTGCCAAAAAGGGGGGAAAACATATGTATACAAGTACAAAGGGGAAAATATGTATAGTATGTATACCTATTGAGGCATATACATAGAGGGAGTCTACAATTTTGACGTATAGAGTTTTGAAGTTTTAAATTTTTTTATTATGGCATACATATGTGTTTCTTTCACTAATGTGAAAGGGGGAGAGTGTTAGTTTGTAATTTATCATTAGTGTCACACATATAGTTGGTAAAGGAAGAAAAAAAGCTAGTCAGTCAACACATAGTAACTAAAGTAGAGCACAAGGCAGAGTAACATAGCAACTGAGCATAGTCTTGACCGAACACTCACACCGAGCTAGATAATTACCGAGCACCAAGTACAGTTATAACTAAGCATTCATATATACTGATCATCGGTAATTTACCAAGTCACAAATGCAATATATACCGATCAATATAGGAAAGACATAAAAGTATGTAATGACATAGAATACAAGGTAAATGGTTTACATAGATCTAGAAAATAGTTTACATAGATCGAGGTAAAGAATAAATGCAGATGTAATCATGAAATGATTGATGATCCATATGTAATAATGTTTTAGGTTAGTCATTTGGATCGTAGATCTAAGGTTTTCTAGATGATACCATAACCCTAATTAGGTAAAAATCTTTTGATATAATAATTGTCAAGATGTCATTTTAAAAAGTTAGATATGTTGGTTGTGGATTATTCCCTTTGATCTTCAACTTGCAGATTTACACTTTGATGGATACTATAAATAAAATCCTGACTCTAGCACCACTCCAAAGTCCACAAGGAAGAGGGCCAACTGACAAGGATCAAAGGATCCTTCTACTCTTTGAGCTTCAATGCTCAGGCGGGTGTACCCTTGACTCACTTCTCTAAAGGAGTCTCAAAATGATGTATACAATGCTCAACATAAGTCTATAAAAGGTTTATCAAATGAATGTTTATGTTTGTGTGGTTGCTAACCATGACTTCAAGAGAAGGGACTAGTGCCTTATCCCAGGGCTAAGAGTCACCCAACTGTATACTTCAACTGAACACCTCAAATCAAACACAATGGAAACCAGAGTAAGTGCTTTCCCTATTACCCCTTTCCCTCAAGCATAAGGACATCAAATTCTATACTTGGCTGCAAACTCACTGAATTCACCTAAAAGGCTTTAATCCTAAATTTGTTAGAAACTCAGAGATTAATTCAAAATACTCTTTTTTTACCATACATTAACACACTTTGTGATATTAACATATATGAGCTCAGAGACAAGCAAGAAGACATACACAAGATACAAGATTGGGATCCAAGAATGTTTTCATTAACAAATCTAGAATTAGCATACAATTAGCATGACACAAAGCTAAGAAAAAGACACCAAATCAAACCTCTATCAGTGTATTACAGTAAAAAACCAAGGACCAAAAGCAACAAGATTTTGGAACCCTTGCAAAATCCAAAATTCTACAACTTATACCACTAGCTGCCTTGGAATTCTCAGAGAGAATGGAACAAGCTACAGACAGCTAGGGATAGGTTCTCAACCACCTGACATGCCAAAATTTACATCAGAATTTATTACAAGGGCAAGAAACCAAGTAATCCAGAGAAAGAAAATCTCACACAGATCTGCAATCATGAAAATCTGCAAACCAGGATAGAGAACTAGGAGCTGCCACGAAAATTAGTCAAATCAATCACTTGCAAATAGCTCCTCGAGCATAAAACCATACTCCACCAAGTACAAAATCTACCTCCACAAATGACCACAAGAGCCCTGGACCACATAGCAACAACCTACAGCCATCAAACTAGTAAGAAATCCACCCAAAAAGCATTAAAACCAGGTACCCTTGGTCGCTGCAAACCCCTCTGCAAATTTGAATTCAAAATCCCAACGGTCACTTTCATGGCACCAGAAACACATCAGTGGTCCTCGTTTAAACTGAGATCAACTTTAAGTCATAGCCGTCAATCTTTATTACTTTCCCAAGCTTATGATTTAACACTTATCTTTAGTCACACTACCGCGTGGTCATGAACTTCACTGCCATAGAAATTCGGCTTCACATATATGCTTGCTCGCATGATCGCAAGGCACTAAACTTAACCTTTGCGATCATGCGACCATGGTCTCCTTAACTATGCAATGCTATCACAAACCACCCAGAAAAGTCCTCAGCCCCACCACCAGTCGTCGACCAATGAAAATCGGGCATGCCGGCAAGACCCGCATAGTGGACCTGTCCAAACTCTGCAACTGTGATGCTATTAGTGGTCGCATGATCGCATAGTCCCAAAACTGGGCTATGCGAACATGTGACAAGCCTCCACATCGGCACCACCATTCACTTGATCACCGCAAACATGGACCCTACATATCATAAGCCTTTGAAATGAATGGCTAGTGTAAGATCTCATGGCTCTGACAGTTCGCATCAAAACTTACACTGACTGTTGGATCTATCCTTGTCACAGACCCCTTTGAAAATGACCCCACTTCTGAGCACATCCACGTCGACCAATAGGAACACAACAACTAAGCACCACGTGGCAGACAATCCCACTCGCACATCAGGCAACCTAGGAAAATGGAATAAAATCTGATGGATGGTGCATGATCACAAAGGCTTTGAATATTTCTTGTGATGATATGTTGACCGTTAGATCAAAGCTTTCAACGTGGGCCCACTGACAAGCCAAGTCATCACCACATGGACAAATGAAAACCCACCAACTCAGATCACTGTGGCACAAAAGAACTACCTAGCAAGCCAGACCTGCCGCACAAAATGCATACCTCTACAACAAAAGCCAACGGGCCCACCTGACAAGCCTCAGACCACCATGGACACGTGGCAAGCGGTCACATGATCGCATAGCCAAAAACTGGGATATGCAACCATGCGATAGCCAATCACAAGCTACCACATCATCACCTCCGAGACCACTGCGAAAGAAGCCCTACCCTTTTAAAAGGATCAGATGATTATTGCGAAAGCGCAAAAATAAACCTCGTGCATCTTCACCATGCGAACTTGCGGCAACCATCGATCCTGTCTGAACTTTAACCATGCAAGAAGCATGAGAAGAGACAAACCGCCAAGCATTCAGCAACTATGCGACTATGGAAAACTTAACTGCCAGCCAAGTCACCAGATACTAGGGACTTAACCGTCAGGATTCAGCGACAAGGAGAAAACCGCAAGTCACCAGGTCATTAGAAAAGACTAATCGCCAAGTAGCCGAACACAATGAAGAGTTGGGACCACGCGGACAGGTGGCAGGTTGTCACATGATCGCATGTCAAAAAAGTTTGACATGTGGCCATGTGACAGCCAATCAGGAAAAGCATTTGAAGGCCCAAGCCCCCTTGTCATCGCACTTGCGCACTTAAGGAAAGCCGGCAGACAGGGAACTAGTGCGAGGTCAAAAACACATAATGTTTTCAGCACGTTAATAGATAAGTGCACAAAGCTGGAAGATAAAGGGTTGAAAACAATGTAGGTTATCGGTCAAAGATCAAAAACATCATGGATTTTTGAAAACGCTGTGGATTTTTGACACTATGGTAAATTCTAAAGATTGCTTCCCGCGGACCTTGAAACTCGAATAACTTTCTGGGCTTTATGATTTAGGAGATGCAGTCTGGATTGAAGCAAGGTGATAATAGAAGGAACACAGAGTAGGGCACAAACCAAGAAACATCTGCAAGGAGGAGGCCATTTTCAAAGGATATTACCATGACAGAAAAATGGCTTAACAGTGGCTCTGTCTGGGGATGTATGCCTCCTGCAGGCATAGCAAGGACTTAGAATCACTCGTAAAAGAAGACCATCCCACAGGAAAAAATTGTAGAGAGCAAGGTGTAAGTAGGGCAAGACAAGCAACAGGACCAAAAACTGACAAACCAGGGCAAAACAGGGTAGGGGCAAGCAACCTATATACAAGAATTTACAAGATGTACAACCCTAACTACTGTTCATGGAAAACAAAGTACTTCAAACGAAGTACTACTTCAAGAATTGTCCATGAACTGGCAACTCCTGAATATCACTATTAAAATCCTTGATGATGTAAGAATCTTGGCCCCATTTCTCATGAATCAGATATGGCACTAACCAGATGGGATTAAATTTACCATGCTTCCCCTTATCCTCCAATCTGGCATTCCAAACTAACACCAAATCACTAGGCTCAAACCTTCTATCAACAGTCTTTTTATCATATAAATTCTTAACCTGCAACTACAATTTGGCATTCCTTGCAACTGATTCTCTTCTAGTTTCATCCAATCTAATGAGGTCCTCAATTCTCAACTGCATCTCATCATCAATTTCATCATCATACAACTGCACAAACTTGTACATCTCCAACAAATTATTCTGAGGCATCCTAGCATGAATTCCATACACTAGGTCAAATGGTGCACAACCAATTGCCCTCTTCACAGTTACCCTATCAGCCCATAAAGCTAATGGTAGCTTTGAATTCCATGCCCTCTTATTCTTCTCCAGAATTCTCTTCAATATTTTAATCAAGCCCTTATTAGTGGATTCTTCCTGACCATTTCCTTGCGGATGATAAGGTGAGGAATTAGAAATCTGAATTCCCAAACCTCTACAAAAGTCCTTATATTCGGCATACCTGAAGCACATAGCATTATCACTCACTATCCTCTCAGGGCACCCAAACCTTGTGACAATATTGTTCATGAGGAAATCAATTACCACCCTGCTAGTTGCATTCCTTATAGGTACAGCTTCTACCCACTTTGTAAAATAATCAGTGGCAACTAAGATCCATGAATGACCTCCACTTGACTTGTTTGGTATCTCCCCTATGAAATCAATTCTCCACTACTAGAAAGGAGCCTGAACTTATACTGGTTTTAATGGTATATTACCTAAAAACTTAAGCTTACCAGAGAACCTTTGACAAGCATCACATCTCCTTACCAATTATTTTGCATCCCTGAAGATTGTGGGCCACCAAAATACTGCTCTCAAGATCTTATGACCAGTTGTTTTACCCATATAATGTCCACCACAAATTCCCTCATGCATCTCCTTCAACAACACATTAGCGTGATTCTCATCTACACATTTCAATAGTATGCAATCTAGATTTTTTCTATACAACTTACATTTCACAATTACATACTTGATGGCCTATAACTTCAATGTCCTCTTTTGATTATCATTCATACTATCTGGGCACCTCATGTTTCTCAAATAGTAAATAATATCTTGATACCAAATACAATCATCCATATCACATGTCTAATCAATTTCAGAATGATTTACCTGGTTTGCATCTAGATTGGATTGGGCCATTAGCTTTGCCAATCCCTATCCTCTAACCAACTTAGTGATCTAGATCTCAACATTGAACTCCTGGATCCTATTGATCCATCTGCATCTTCTTCCAGACACCTCTTGCTGTGAGAAAATGTCCTTCATAGCTACACTTGGCACAAAAGCAATCACAACTGCTCCCATCAAGTAACATTTAAAGGCCTTGATTGCCTTCACAAGTGCATAAGCTTGCTTCTCATTTATGTCATACTTTAATTCTGCAGCCTGCAAAGATTTACTAAAAAATGCAATAGGCTACTCATAACCATCCTTATTCTTTTGTAACAAAACTATAGCAATAGTATGAAAAGATGCAAAAGAAAAGATATGCATTGGGACACTATAATCAGGTGCCTTTAGCACTGGTGCATCTTTGATAGCCTGCTTGATATTTTTGAAAGCCTCATTAGGCTCACCCTCCCAATTGATTATAGATCCCTTCTTCAACATCTTGGAAATAGGTCTAGTAACCTCTGCAAAGTTTGTCACAAACCTTCTTAGAAAATTGACCTAACCAAAGAAAGACTGAATCCCTTTAACATTCTTTGGCCTCTAAATTTTATCAATTGCTGCTACCCTCTCCGAGTCAATTCTCACTCCTTGCTTCCCAACTAAGTGGCCAAGCATCTTACCTTTTGTGACACCAAAAGCACATTTCCTTGGGTTTAATGAAATGCCGAATTCCAAGGCCCTCATAAATATTTTCTCTAAATGAGCACAATGGTCCTCTTCCTTCTTAGAATAGGCAGTTAAATCATCCTGATACACAACAAGGAAATCATTAATGAAATCTAAAAAGGCAACATCCATTGCCCTCTGAAAAGTAGCACCAGCATTTGTGAGACCAAAAGGCATTCTCACATAAACATATGTTCCCCAAGGTGTTGTAAAGGTTGTCTTGAATTGTTCTGATTCCTTAACAATTACCTGATTGTAGCTAGAGAAAGCATCCATCATTGACATCAATTCTGATCTGGTTACTCTCTACAACATAGCCTCCATATTGGGCAAACAATAGTTATCTTTCAATGAGCTGATGTTCAAATTTTTGAAGTCCACACAAAGCCTGATGTCACCATTCTTTTTTCATACAGGAACAAGGTTTGACACCCAAGAAGAATTCCTTATAGGCTTGATAATGCCAGCATCTCTCAACATCATTAATTCTTCCTACATCTTGGGTGCCAAAGTAGGATTAATAGGCCTTTGCTTTTGCCAAAAAGGTTTAGCATCTTCTCTCAATGGAATAACATGCTAAAATAAATCCTCTCTATAAACCTTTAGGTCATCATATGACCATGCAAAAATATGCCTAAATTTCCTCAATAATTCAATCAAAGGTTTCCTTACCTTTTGAGATATATCTCTACCAATGTACACTTTCTTAGGTGCCTCATGTGATCCAAGATTTATCTCCTCAAGATCGGCATGATCTTCTCCTTTGATATTCTTTTGAACTCTATCTTGGTTGTCAAAGACAGTCTCCAAAACAACAAACCCCTTGGGTACCTTGTTAGTTCTAAGCTGAATGACCTCATTGCCTAAGATAACCTCCCTTCCTTCTATTGACTCAACCAAGGCTGAACAATCAAGTTCCTAACCATGATACTGATCCTTACAATCCATAAACTTCAAAATATCATTATCATCATCAAAAACTTGCCAATTCTCAATATTGTCTAGTATACTAAGCCTAGCCTGAATTTCAACTTTAGAGATACCAGAGAATGTGATATCATTGGGATTGATTGCAATGTTGGCCAACAAGTCAGCTCTCTTGTTGTTACTCCTATCCCTCCACTCAATATTGAAGGCATCAAAATGCTCAATCAAATCCCACACTGCATTCCTATATTGTTTCAACCTTCTATTCTTGGAAGCATACACTGACTTGACTTGGGACACCACCAACTTAGAATCACCAATAACACTTATGCATTTTATACCATGCTTTTGTGCCAACCTCGGTCCTAACAACAAGGCCTCATATTCTACTATATTGTTGGTACAAAAGAAATTCAAGGTGAAAGAGAACTTGTAGGTGTTTCCATCAGGAGAAATAAGTAAAATACCTACTCCTGCACCATCTTTGCAGTTTTCACCATCAAAGTGCATGACCCACAAATCACCCTTCACAGAGTCAACACCTACCTTAGTAGAAATAGGTAACAAAACAAGCTCATTCTCAAATATAGGGATCTCTACCCTAAAAGCATTTACATCAGTACCCACAAAACATGTAGTTTCATTATCTATGTTTTTCTCAATCATGTGGCATACTCTTGGCTCTCGTTCAATCTTGACAAACTAATCATCAATCTTGAAAGTTGCATAGGACAAATCACACTGTAAACTTCCACCTATGGTAGCACTCCATCTTCTAGATAGAAACATCCCATAATGAGGGGGGATATCCACCACCAAAACACTCATTGTTAGCTCCTTCTCTGGATATGCTACCAACCTATATGGCATTGCATTGATAGTCCCAATGACTGGCACCTCCCTCTGATCCATTGCACAACACTTGCCCTGCACTGTATCAACTTTAAGGCCAAATCTGTCCATGATTTTGAAAGACATGATAGTATTGGAGGCACCACTATCAATCATACAATTCCTTAACTTCATCCCATTCACAAGAACACTTAAGAAGAATGGGTCAATATTTTCACGGTTGGCATTGACAGAACTGTCCAAATATATTGGAGAAATTTGAGACACAATTCCCTGAGCAACAACATCCTTCAAAGCTTCATCCTGAGATCCATCACATGAAGTATCATTTTTGTGAGTATTACCAACCCATGCAATAGCCTTATCTTTATGTTCGGGGATCCTCAACAATTCTGACAATGGAACCTTAACTGTAATTTGTGACAATACAAATAACATGTCAACAAGGGTAGAAGTAGGAATCTCAATCTGCATTGCCTTAACATATTTTTGCTTGTCTGACATATTAGGTGTGTTGACCACCCTCATTTTTTCAACCTTAGCCATTGTGTTAACTGGCTTCTCAATCTCACAAGAGATCTTTTCAATTCCAACTCCCCTAGGCTCACAATGTTTACCTTTTACATTCTTTAATTTCACCATGTGATCAACCTTTGATTTGTTCTCATTAGGTTCTCCAGAGTTGGTACTCTTTATAAACATTCCTGTAGCTTTCTCATTTGTATTCCTTGCCACCATGCCTCCGGTTTGCACCTGGGCAATCATTTCTACAGTAATCCTCTCCATCTCCTGTCTAGAAGGTCTTCTCAAATTTACTGGCTTGGGAGAAGAGTTCATATTACATGTTTTCTGATCAATGCACTCACCATCAGAAAAAACCTCTTGATGAAAAAGGGCCTGATTATGTCTCTTCACATTCACATCTGCCTCTTCATCAAAATCAGAGTCATCTTCATATCCTAGACATGAAGAATCCATGTTGCAACCAACATCATCTTGTTCTTCTTCTTGTTCTATCTCCTCATCGCCACAATCTTGATTTGCAACCATAGATTGTGCAACCACACAAATCTCTGTAGAATGAGGGGACTGGCATGCAACACACCAAGGTACATTCTCCATGACATTTATTGAAGCTTTATGTAGAGGGTCAGGGACACCTCTATCATTATTTCCTCTTGCAGCAGGGACAATAGGCTTGCCGTCCTTCCATTGGGTGTTCTAGGGGTAATTCTGCAGTCTATTATGCTTACTGAAATTATTGTTGATCCAAGGCCTTTCATTGGTAGGAGCACTGATGTTCCTATTTGCAGGTGCCTTCAAATCCTTCAATGCATTAAGCACCTTATCCAACTTATCTTCTTCCTTCCTCCTAGATCCAACACCCTTATCATTTTCTTTTTTGTATTTCTTGTCCCCAAACACCTTTGGGTCATCTCTCTTTCCACCCAATTTTCCTGATATTTTCATGTTGTTCTCAATATTGACAATAATCCTAAAAGAATCCCTAAGAGTTCTTGGTTCTTTATCCCTCAATAAATATCCCATCTTCCCATCAAATGCATTGAAGTATATAGTCAAACAGACATTGTCATCCAACCGCATGACTTGGAACAACTTGTGCATACCTTTCTGAAATCTCATGTTGAACTCAACTGCAGATTCATTCTAATTTTTCCTTATGGTATTGAATTCATTCAACATGAAGCTAGCATTAGGCCTATCACCATACTACTCCTTGAAACATTTTTCAAAAGAGTCCCAAGTATCAATACACTTATTAGGAAGCCTCTTAAACCAATCTCTAGCATCCTCCATTAGAGATTGAACAAACAATTTCAAGACAACATCCTCATGCTCTACCTCATAATCATTAAGTATATCAACAAATAACATAAGATGCTCCTCACAACTTATAACATTATTACCAGCAAACGTAGGTACCTTATCTCTAATATCACTTGGAAAAGCATTTGGATAGCCAGGAATTCCATCAAAAATTATTTTCCTATAGCCTTCTAATTGCATAGGTCTTCTATGAAAGCTTGAACTAGTGTTAACCCTAGGATCAACATTAGCATCTACATTTATCTATGCATTTGACTGCTGCCTAGGATCTGCACCTATCCTAGCAGATGAAGAAGGAAAAGAACTAGTAGCATTACTAAGTGGAAAAGTAGTATTCGTAGATGGCATACCTAGTTCGGTAGTAGATGGGCCAAGAGCATTAATTGAAGAAGCCCGCAAAAATTGGATCTTCCTTTTCTTTTCTGCAATGGCAACGTCAACCTCAGCTCTCTCTAGTTCTCTTGCAAGGTCCTCATCTTCCTTTCTCCTTCTCTACATTTCAGTGTCCTTATTTGAATCAGGTGGTGGGATCCCTGGTATTGTCACTAGTTTTCTTGCTTGGTCACCCACCATCTTTTGCTTTCCTTTCTCATTTATGATAACAGCAAGTCTAGTAATCCCATGCCCATCCTTATCTTTAGGCAAAGGGACATAGCTTTGCACTTGTCTAACCACAGGGCCCCCATTTTCAAATTCATGATCCTGCAGTAAGCATTCTTGCTCACTCCTCAAGGCATCAAGATCACCAAACACATCATGCTGCAATGTTTTAGGGGCAGAAGCAAGCATTTTGTTTCTCTCCTTCATTTCATTTATTTTTCTAATAAGAGACTACCTCTCTATCAAAGCATTTACCTTTTCAGCCTCTCTCTCCTCCTATAATCTTTTATGTATGGCATCTTGCTCTACCAACTACAACTTTAGTGCATTCAAGTCATCAGGATCTACCATAATGTCATCAGAACTAGATGGCACATCCATATCAGGAAGATTTTGATATGGGAAATGAACCTGCCTATGTATCATGGGTTCTCCTCTGAATTGCTCTTCATCAAGATCCAAGTCAACCTCTAAACCGACATCTCTATTTTCTTCATTTTGACCTGCAGGCAAAGAACCCTTATCCTGAAATGTAGCCTCAGGGGTATCATAAAATCTCTCTTCAGAGTGACCACCTTCTGATCTAGAAACTCTATTTTGTGAACCATCCTCACTTGAGGATACATGTGATCTTCTGGCTCTTGCATTTCTCTGTTCTCTCATGGGAGCACTGGTAGACTCACCATTCCTTCTAATCCAACTCTTGTTTCCCTGTCTAGGTAATTGCTCTAGAGTGACCTCCAGATTCTTTCTAGCACATGACCTAGTATTTCTTCTTTTTTCCATGCTTCTTCAATATGTTGCACTGGTTCAAACCTTTGAGCCGCCACCCACCTAGATGGGAAATCCTTGAAACACACATGAAAATAAGAATAGATTTACACCTTTCTCTTTAGATTCTCCCCAGTAGAATCACTGACTCTTAACAAATGCATATCTTCATAGTTGTCCCCAGTAGAGTCGCCATTTTGTTGGTTGTGGATTATTCCCTTTGATCTTCAACTTGTAGATTTACACTTTGATGGATAGTATAAATAAAATCTTAACTCTATCACCACTCCAAAGTCCACAAGGAAGAGGGCCAACTAACAAGGATCAAAGGATCCTTCTACTCTTTGAGCTTCAATGATCAGGCGAGTGTACCCTTGACTCACTTCTCTAAAGCAGTCTCAAAATGATGTATACAATGCTCAACACAAGTCTATAAAAGGTTTATCAAATGAATGTTTATGTTTGTGTGGTTGTTAACCATGACTTCAAGAGAAGGGACCAGTGCCTTATCCCAGGGCTAAGAGTCACCCAACTGTATACTTCAACTGAACACCTCAAATCAAACACAATAGAAACCAGAGTAAGGGCTTTGCCTATTACCCCTTTCCCTCAATCATAAGGACATCAAATTCTATACTTGGTTGCAAACTCACTGAATTCACCTAAAAGGCTTTAATCCTAACTTTGTTAGAAACTCAGAGATGAATTCAAAATACTCTTTGTTTACCATACATTAACACACTTTGTGATATTAACATATATGAGCTCAGAGACAAGCAAGAAGACATACACAAGATACAAGATTGGGATCCAAGAATGTTTTCATTAACAAATCTAGAATCAGCATACAATTAGCATGACACAAAGCTGAGAAAAAGACACAAAATCAAACCTCTATCAGTGTATTACAATAAAAAACCAGGGACCAAAAGCAACGAGATTTTGGAACTCTTGCAAATTCCAAAATTCTGCAACTTATACCACTAGCTGCCTTGGAATTCTTAGAGAGAATGCAACAAGCTACAGACAGCTAGGGCTAGGATCTCAACCACCCAACATGCCAAAATTTACATCAGAATTTATTACAAGGGTAGGAAACCAAGCAGTCCAAAGAAAGAAAATCTCAAACAGATCTGTAATCATGAAAATCTGTGAGCTAGGATAGAGAACTAGGAGTTGCCATGAAAATCAGTCAAATCGGCCACTTGTAAACAGCTCCTCGAGCACAAAACCATACTCCACCAAGTACAAAATCCACCTGCACAAATGACCATAGGAGCCTTGGACCACATCGCAACAACCTACCGCCATCAAACTAGCAAGAAATCCACCCAAAAAGCATTAAAACCAAGTACCTTTGGTCGCTGCAAACCCCTCTGGAAATTTGAATTCGAAATCCCAATGGTCACTTTCATGGTGCCAGAAACACATCGGCAGTCCTTGTTTAAATTGAGATCAAATTTAAGTCATAGCCGTCGATCTTTATTACTTTCTCAGGCTTATGCTTTAACACTTATCTTTAGTCACACTACCGTGCAGTCATGAACTTCACCGCTAGAGAAATCTGGCTTCACATATATGCTTGGTCGCATGATCGCAAGGCACTAAACTTAACCTTTGCGATCATTTGACCGCGGTCTCATTAACTACACAATGCCATTGCAAACCAGCCAAAAAATTCCTTGGCCCCACCACCAGTCGCCAACCAATCAAAACCAGGTACGCCGGTAAGACCCGCACAGTGGACCCATCCTAACTCCGCAACCGCAATGCCATTAGTGGTCGCATGATCGCATAGCCTAGAAACTAGGCTATGTGAACATGTGACAAGCCTCCACGTCAGCACCACCATTCGCCCGGTCACCACAAACATGGACCCCACATATCATAAGCCTTTGAAATGAATGGCTGGCGTAAGATCTCATGGCTCTGACAATTCGCATGAGAACTTAGACTGACCATTGGATCTATCCTTGTCACAGACCCCTCTGACAACGGCCCCACTTTTGAGTGCATCCACATCGACCAATAGGAACATAGCAACTAAGCACCACATGGCAGACGGTCCCACTCACACAACAAGCAACCTGGAAAAATGGAATAAAATCCGATGAACGGCGCATGATCGCAAAGGCTTGGAATATTCCTTGCGATCATACGCCAACCGTTAGATTAAAGCTTTCAATGCGGGCCCCCCCTGACAAGCCAAGTCATCACCATGTGGACAAATGAAAACTTGCCAACTCACATCACTGTGGCACAAAAGAACTACCTGGCAAGCCAGACCCACCGCACAAAATGCATACCTCCGCAACAAAAGCCAATGGGCCCCACCTAACAAGCCTCAGACCACCATGGACACGTGGCAAGTAGTCGCATGATCGCATAGCCAAAAACTAGGCTATGTGACCATGCGAAAACCAATCACAAGCTACCACATCATCACCTCCAGGACCACTACCAAAGAAGCCCTACCCTTTTAAAAGGATCAGACGGTTGTTGCGAAAGCGCAAGAAATAAACCTCGTGCATATTCACCATGTGAACTTGTGGCAACCATCGATCCTGTCTGAACTTTAACCATGCAAGAAGCATGAGAAGAGACAAATAGCCAAGCATTCAGTGACTACGCGACTATGGAAAACATAACTGCCAGCCAAGTCGCCAGATGCTAGGGACTTAACCGTCAGGATTCAGTGACAAGGAGAAAACCGCAAGTCGCTAGGTCGCCAGAAAAGACTAACCGCCAGGCAACTGAACATAATGACAAGCTGGGAACATGCAGACAGGTGGCAGGCGGGTCGCATGATCACATGTCAGAAAAGTCTAACATGCGGCCATGCGACAACCAATCAGGAAAATCTTTTGAAGGCCCGGGCCCACCTGTCATTGCACTTGTGCACTTAAGGAAAGCCGACAGATAGGGAACTAGTGGGAGGTCGAAAACACACAATGTTTTCAGCACGTCAATAGATAAGCGCACAAAGCTGGAAGACAAAGGGTCAAAAACAATGTAGGTTATCGGTCAAAGATTGAAAACATCATAGATTTTTGAAAACACTATGGGTTCTCGACACTGTGGTAAATTCTAAAGATTTCTTCCCGCAGACCTTGAAACTCGAATATCTTTCTGGGCTTTATGATTTAGGAGATGCAGTCTGGATTGAAGCAAGATGACAATAGAAGGAACACAGGGCAGGGCACAAACCAAGAAACATCCACAAGGAGGAGGCCATTTGCAAAGGATATTGCCATGACAGAAAAATGACCTAACAAGATATATGAAGTAGCCACCTACAGGAGCCATCTGAAGACCAGACAAGGTTGTGAAGTTAAGGTTTTGATAAAATATTCAAGGATTATATTTAGAAGCACACTAGAGGCTACCATGCAGTATTCAGTGAAGAAATCTATCACAATAAGGTGATAAAAATTAACTACTTATCAGATCTAAAATCAGGAAAAGTAAGTTGGTACATACAAATCAAATCTACTGTTACTTTCTAATAATTATGGTAGACAAAATCTCCTAATAGAGTAGAATTAACAAGGTCTTTTTATAAATCTCTTAACTAAGTGCACACTTAACAATGTTTCTTAAATCCTCTAACTAGGTAGATCCTATTAGGTCTTTATTGTTACTCCTAATAGGGTAAGATCATCAGAAGTGATCAACATTGTAGCCTTAACCAGAATACTTTATTACTATAGTTAGTGAAGCTTTGTTGGTGTCATCCCCACCATAGTTTTTACCTTCTTACAAGGGCTTTTACGATACCAAAATACTTGTGTATTATGTATGAAGTTTCATGGATGTTTACATGCTATATTAGAAAGCATTTCTTATTTTAGTAATGTTATGAATGGATGAAAAGATAACATGTTTGTTAATTAATGAAATACATTTTCTTAAGGATAATTTTTTAAAAAAAATTAGATTCGCTGACTCACCCCTCCACTCTTAGTAACTCACCTTTCCATAATTGCAACAGAACTGTGACTTTTTCTTCACATAATAGTAACTTTATAAACTATGAAGATATCTTCCAATTAGTGTATTCTTGTGAAGCATAATTATGTGAAATAATTTGTGTCCCTTATTTAGGATTCCATACTTTGCATACATGTTTAACAAAGAATATTAATTTTTTTGACAAAATTCCTTTTATGTACAGTAATCTCAACTCACCTACAAGCGGGTGGAAGGGACAAACAATTTTAAAATTTAAATTTGAGTGCACACACATAACGACCTCTCTTAACAATAAAACAAAGTTGGATGGGTTATGGTTGGGTCCCATATTAGCTACTAAAGCGTTCAAAAGAATGAGTGTGTTGGTTAATCGCATTTGAGACATGGTCATTTCAATTATTTTAGGGTAGTTACATCTTAGTAGGCACTAGTCATCCTAATGTTTAGATTGTAGTTCTAGTATGCAACTTGTTTTGTGTATGTACTTATCCACATGGAAATGTTCGCTTATTATTATGGTTTATGGATAAGGTGGTGAGGCTC